>PVKA01017111.1:24672-46596 GCA_004027165.1 Ctenomys sociabilis
CCCTGCATTCTTTCTTCCTGTCCTCCCTCTCCTCTATCTGTCTTTGTCTCTCTGTCTCTCTCCTTTCTTTTTATAGCTGCATTACATTAGTTGTTAGAATGTTCCCATGCATGCAGGGCCTATAATCTGGGCATCCAGGAGAGGCCATGGGGATAAAAGTCCTCAAGTCCCCACCCTGCCTGGCTGGCTAGGTCACTTGTTACTATGACCACCTTCTGGGAAAACCAATGGATCCTTCTCTGTAGCCCACAGCTCCCACCATATGGACCCTTTCTGAGGAGCTGCACAGGTGGGTGAGGCAAGTGGAAAGATATCTCTGTGGCTGAAGGGTACAGGGAGGCCTGAGGGATGTGGCCAGCATCTCATGTCTGCCCTGAGAGCTGGCTCTAGGGGTGGAGGTGGATGTATGAGGGCCCCCCAGCCCAGCCAAGATCTGTCCCCACTCACTCCAGCTGGCGGAGGTCATCACACTTGCTCAGTGCCTGGCATAGTGGCTCCACGTGCTCCTGGCAGAGGCTGCAGCCTGTGAACCTGCAGTGGAGTGGGTGAGCCGGGGAGGGGGTGTTCAGTCAACTCTGACAACTTCCAGCCTGACTGATGTGGGGTGTACCTCTGAGCTCAAGGGGTCCCCACCCAAGCCTGAGTCTTCTGCAAATGCCAAGCATTTGCTGCTCCCCCTCCTCAGCTGATCCCACTGGGAATCCACATCCTCCTTCTGGGTGGTGGGAGAGCAGTTTTCAAAGTGTTGTCCTAGCAAACTAAATGCTGGAACACCTCCACCTGGGAACTTGAGCTGCAAATGCCAGGACCCCTGCTGAATCCAGTGAATCAGATTCTGCGAGAAGGTCCTCCATGTGATTCTGAGCCAAGCTGGACCGCTTGTCCCCAGACTCATGGGTGGCCAAGTCATGGTTTGGGGGCACTTACCCACAGCACACACCTCCTTGCTCCTTGCTGGACCTAAAGTGCAGTGTGGCATGCTGTAGGGACCTGGAGCAGACAGCATCAGGGTCACCAGGTGCTCCCTAGGGCAGGACCACTCCTCCCGAAGCCCAGACCCAGACCCAGGTCTTCAACCCTCCTTGCACTCCTTGTCTCCAGACCCAACCCTCCAAGACAAGTCCTGGTTCTCCCAGGACAATACCCACCTGAGATCCACCTTCTGGACCCGTGGGCACTGGCCAATGACGCCAGCCAGCAGGAAAGGGCTTTTCAGGGACAGACTTGTCTGGCTCAGTCTGAGAAGGAAAGTGACAGAGCCATGCAAGACGGAGCACAAGAAGCCAGGACAGGCTTCAGGTGGGGGAGGGAGAGGAGGACATGCAGGGCTGGCAGCTGAACAGGGCACAAGCAAACAGGTAGACTCGAGAGGGACAAACAGGGGCTGGGGTCAAGTAGACTTGGGGTTGCATCCTTGTTGTGAATACTGGCTCTGTGACCCTGAACAGAAGTCACAGAACTTCAGTCCCCTTATCTGGAAAGAGATCATGCTAAGCCTTCCTGTCCAGTGTATGAGGGTTTGCCCGTCTTGCAGGCTCACGGCCTGGCCCACCACCATGCTCTTTACCATCTAACTGCTCGCTGGATGGGCGAAGCCTTGCCAACAGAGCAGGAAGCTGCCGGTCCTCTGGGCGAGCTTCTTGACTCTGCCATGGAGTTTGGGGTCTGATAGTTCTTTGCCGTGAGGGGAGGCTATCCTGTGCCCTTGGAGTATTTGGCAGTGTGCAGACCTCTGCTCATTAAGGGTCACGAGCAGCATCCCCTCTCCTAGTTATTACATCAAAAATATCTATAATTACTCTCAGTCACAAATTGTCTCCTAGAGAAGATGAGGTGGATCCATGCTGGCTCTTTACCTCCTCCCCTGGGGCTCTTCCTGCCAGACTCCAAGCTCTGGCCTCCGTGGCCCACCACGTTCAGCTGACTCAGAGCCTCCTGTAGGCTGTTCCCTGTGTCTGAATGCAGTTCCCCACTCTTTTCAAGGCGCCAACGCCTCCTTCTCCTTCAGAGACAGCTGAGCGTTTATCCTCAGAAGAGTCCCTGATGGTGTCTGCTGTCATCTAAGTCTCCTCTCCAGCAGCTCCTCTACTGCGTGGAAGAAACACCTTCCCCTTGCTGCAATCATTTCATTTGATCTCACCCCTGCCCTCCAAGGTGTGCTCCAAGAAGAGACTGCCCTCTAAGGCTCCAGCACCCTGGACAGCGCCCGGCCCACAGAGTGTCCAGACATCTTAGGCTGAGTAATGCAAAGTGGAAGCCCCAGCCAGGGTCAGACTGGCCACCTCTTCCCGGGAACAGACCAGAAGCTTGGGGCTGCGTGACAGAGGCACATAGACGCCCCACTCTGATCTGAGGCTTCCTGTGTGTTCATTTTGTGATTAAAGGAGCCCTTCCTGATCTTTCTCTGCAGGCAAGGTGGGCGCCATGGGTGGGCACGCGAGCTGCTCTGCATCATCTGCCCACCTCTGCCACGGCACCACATCCCCTCTCTTTCCCGAGGAGAAGCGAGACCCCGGAGTTGATGCAAGCCAGGCCAGGCACCCCACCAGCCCCTGCCTTAGCACTTGTGGTGCTGTTATTAACGTTGTGATTTAATTTCCTGTTGTATTTTTCCATCTCAGCTGCAGCTGCTTCCCCCCTCCCCCCTGCTAGAAGAATATTTAAAGTAAATCCTTTCTAAATTCTAACCAGTCTGAGCTGAAATTAGAAAAGAGAGTTCTAAATACTTAGGGGGATGCTGCTTGAATTCTTCCCTCTGACAGAGTTGGATGATGACCTTTAAAAAATGGTGTGTGACATATACATGACCCACATCTGTGCCGTCTTTTTTTAGGGGTAAGTGACCTTTGCATGGAGAGGGAACCATGACAGTGTGCTGGACACGTGTGTGCCATTCTTAAGAGCATTTTGAGCAACCGGCTTATGTGAGGCCTGACCCCAGGGAAGGGCTGGGAGATGTTGATCTCATTGGTCAGCTGAGGAAACGGAGACCCAGAGGGGGCAAGTAACTGTCTCTGGGGTTGACAAAGTACTAGAAGAGAGCTGGAAGCAGAGTGGAGCTCCTGTTTGTGCCAGACAAGATGATGAGCATCCAGAAGAAAGGGAGGGAAGAGGAGGGAGGTTTTGCAAGGCAAGGGCCTCAGAGGCAGGACCCAGGTGCATGCAGTCTTACTGCAGCAGGGTTAGCTGGGGCATCCGGGGCAAGCAGTGCAGCAGGGTCTCCAGGCTCTGGTCACTCAGGGTCTTGCAGGACAATCTGCGAAAGAAACCAGCTACATGAATGGGGCATCTTCCAGAAAAACAAGGAGGCAGGCCTTACAGCCAGAGCCTGCGGGAGGTGGGGCCACGTCGGTGTTGCCTGAAACATTCCTCCCAGCCCTAGGTCTCTGTGTTAGCTGCACCAGGTGAAGACTGAGTCCAGCTAAATGAAATGATTTTATGTGCTGTGGGACTTCTCTGAGACTTGAATACACGGCTACAGGTGGCAAATTTCAAGGGGCTATAATAGACTTTCTCCCAACTAAATGGATGAGCAGGATTATTACTGGTGGAGTTGAGTGCTTTATGGAACTCATTCATTAAGAAAAGAATATATGATGGTAAGAGTCTGTAATTCCAGCCCTTTGGAAAGCTGAGACAGGAGACTTGCAAGTTTGAATCCAATCTAGGCAGCTTATGACTTAGAGAGACCCTATTTCAAAAATAAAATAAAGTATAATTAAAAAAGGGCTAGAGCATGGCTCAGTGGGAAGGCATCAGGTTCAATACTTAACAATAAAATGCCTTTTCATGCAGAGGGATGGCCTGGCAAAGCAGAGCTTCATTATGGGACGGATGTGCCATCAAGGCCAACCTACAAGTTCTTCCCTCATTGGGTAAGTCAGCAGAACCCTGGCGAAGAGGGAAACTGGACACCTGCCTTGGGTCTCTGCTCTCTCGGAGACCTGGGATTTATACACAGCCACCATGCTGGGGGTCAGGGCATACTTCTTGCCCCCAGAGCCTTGGGGGTGGTCCCCTCCTGCCTTTGCTGCCCTTCTGTCCTGTCACCTTGCCCCCCTGAAGTCTATCCCTTTCCCCCTAGTGTGGCTTCCAGCAGCCCCACCCACCTATCTGCATTGATTGGTTGGAGAAGGAGCGCAGGGTCCCACCCTCAATTTGCAGGAGGGTGGAGTGGGAGGCACAGCCCAAGATTCTGCAGTGGGGGCCTGTGGTGGCAGTTCTGCCCAGCTGCAGGCTCAGCCCTGTCCTTCTAGCCTCCAAGCTGGGGTGAGGACCTCAGACACAGCCAGACCTGTGCTCTTCAGCAAGGATTGTCTTTCTGTGAGGCCTCATGGAGCATGGGGCTCCCTACCTAATCCCAAATACACAGTGCTGTGGACTCTGGGTAAAAATTTGCCACCTGTAGCAGTGTATTCCACACTTTTGAAAAAATGGAAGCTTTATCATTACATCACCCCACAGGGTGCACCAAGAGGAGCTGAGGTGAAGTGGAGCTGCAGTGGCTGAGTTGAGCCACCTGCCTGGCCTCCCTGGCAAACTCCCAGGGGCCCGGGAGCCAAGAGCAGCACTTCACTGTCAAGTACCTTGCAGCTTATTGATAACAATGAGCAGGCCAGCACTCGACAGTCGGCAGGTGCTTTCACAGTCATTACCCCACTTCTCCTAACCACAGCCGAGCCCCAGAAGGGCTCAGCCCACCAGCTCTACCTGCAGGCTTTTCACACCAAGCCCCACTGCCAGAGGTGAGCTGTGACCCACAGCACCCTGTCACCCTTGTGTTCTTCTGCCTGGCCCAGTGTATGAGGTACAGTAGCTTCTTAATGGTTAAACAAGAAGAGCTCTTGGAGCATTGCTGTGGGGATGCTAGGAGCAGCCCAATGCCAGTTGGGGGGGGACCAGGTGCAGGCACCCACCTGCGGTGCACTAGTGTACCCTCTGTAAAACACACACAAGACAATCAGGGACAATTAAATATTGATGGGATACTTGATGATTTTAAGGAATCATTGTTAATATTTTAGGTCTGCTAATGATTTTGTGGTTATGTTAAAAAAACAGAGCACTTATTGCTATGCATCCTGAAATATTTACAGATCATATTATAAGATATCTGGGAGTAGCCAGACACAGTGACGCAAGCTTGAAATACAAGCACTCACACAGGCTGAGGTCGGAGGATTGCAAGTTCAAGCCCAGCCTGAACAATTAAGCTATTTAATAAGACTCTGTCTCAAATTCTTTTTAAAAAGGATGCAGATACAGCTCAGTGTGAAGGCACTGGGTTCAACTGCCAACACTGAAAATAATAAACAATACAAAAAGCCCTCACAGCATGCATGTGTGTGCACGCACGAATGTGCACACACGTGTATGCACTGTGTCTGCATGTATGTATTAGGGTCATGAGGCGATAACCTGAGGCAGGTGGAGGGCATCTGAGTGTCCTTTATATTAGTCACACTACTTTCATATATGCTTGAGTCTTCATTAAAAAAAGTGCTGTTTAAATTAAAAAGTAACTTTACAGTGAGGAATCTCATCTCAGCCTTGGCAGGAGATCAAGGTCACTGTCTGGGAACAGCCTGGAGAAGCTGGGCTGCGAGGGGCCCTTGGCCTCTGTGGTGTTGTTCCCCAAACTATAACCCACTTTATTTTATTTATTTATTTGCAGGGTCTCACTATGCAGCTCCAAGTCGTAGTGATCCTCCTATTTCCTGCCTCCCTAGTGCTAGGATTACAGGTGTGTACCACCATGCCTGGACTCCATCACTGGTTCAGTCCACCCAAGGGCAGGGCCCGCACAGATGCCCTCCACCTGCCTCAAAGGTTATCGCCTCATGACCCTAACACATACATGCAGACACAGTGCATACACGTGCACACACACACACATGCATGCTGTGAGGGCTTTTTGTATTGTTTATTATTTTCAGTGTTGGCAGTTGAACCCAGTGCCTTCACACTGAGCTGTATCTGCATCCTTTTTAAAAAGAATTTGAGACAGAGTCTTATTAAATAGCTTAATTGTCCAGGCTGGGCTTGAACTTGCAATCCTCCCACCTCAGGGCCCGCACAACATACAGTGCCAGACATTGAACCCTGGCCTCTGGGTTTGCCTAAGCAGGCACTTACTCTGCTAAGCTATCTCATTGGCCCTTATAACTCACTTTAGCCCAGAGAAAAACAACAGACAAACCCTAACCAGGGAACATCTTGCAAAGTATCTGACCAGGGCTCCTCAAAACCATGAAGGACATGAAAAGCAAAGAATGGGAAGCCACCAGAGGTGAGTAAGGAACATGTGGCCTTACTGCAGTGTGGGGGTCACAGGTGGGACTCTGGGCTGAAGGCAGAACAAGAATTAGTGCAGAGGATGGCAAAGATGAAGTTAGTCACATATCTAGGTTGGCTTCTTCCTTGTGGCAAATGCGACGTAAGATGTTGACAAAATGGGAAAGTGTTTCCAGTTTTTCCTAAACAAAACTACTAAGGTAGCTTAAAAAAGAATCAGAGTTGGGTACAGTACATGCCTGTAAGACCAGCTACTTGGGGGGTTGAGGCAGAAGGGTTTAGGGTTTGAGGCTCACTTGGGCAACTTCATGAAACCCCCAAAAAAGGAAACAATTGGGTCTATGTAGCCTGATCTTCAGGGAAAGCATGTTCTATAGTTCTGAGAGAAATCTAGCTGCAGAGAGAACTTGCATGGTTAGACCCTCAGTCTAATAACAATTGGAAACCCCCATCTCCCCAGCCATGCATGTCCAAAAATGGAGAAAAGTACAGGCAGGACACTGGGGCTAGCTCTGATGGAAAGGTGTTCGAGATGGACCCAGAAAACAAGACGCAACACTGCTGCCAAATGGAAAAATGCACATGGTGCGACATGAGTGAAATCCTGAACTGCAAGTAGATGTTAAGCGTTCTTAATCTGAAAATCCAAAATCAAGATCTTGTTGAGCTCTGGCATGACACTAGAAGGGGAAAACTCCTGACTGTGTGTGAGGGGCTGCCAGTGGGTAAAGCGACCTTCAGGCGTGTGTGCATAAGTTGTATACAAAACACAACCGAATTTTGGGTTTTTGTTCTGTCTGTCTGTCTATATTATCTATCTATCTATAATCATCTATCTATTTTTGGAGACAAGGTCTCACTTATGCAGCTTAGGATGGCCTTGAGCTCCCTATGTAGCCCAGGATAGTCTCAAACTCACAGCAATCCTCCTGTCTCAGCCTATCAAGAGCTGGGATGACAGTCATGAACCACTGTGCCTGGTGAATTTTGTTTGGACTTGGGTGCCCTCTCCAGCATGTCTTATTATGTATGTGTAAGTAGCCTAAAAGCTGAAAAAAAAATCCCATATCCAAAGCACTCTGTGGTTCCACACATTTCAGAGAAGGGATGAGCAAACTGACAGAAACAACAATATGCTCGTGGGCAAGAAGAAGGTTGCTTGGACAGGACAATGCTGGGCAGGCAGGAGAAAGGGGTCATTTGCGTGAGGTGGGCTTTGGCTTGGAGTTCTTTATTTTAGGACAATTGTTGCAATAAAGTTACAAAAATGACAAAGGGAAGGGACACTCTACTTTGGCAAAATTGGGGCCCAGAGAGTTAAAGTTATTCACCCAAAGTCACCTGGCTTGTGGGCAGCTGAGCCAAGACCACTGATTGCAAGTGTAGTCTTTGGTCATGGCCCAGGTGCTCAGTGTATGTGGGGGCTGGGACAGGGGAGACCCCAGGGAGAGGGAACCCCAGGGAAGTACCTTCAAAAATGCCAAGCTCTGGGCAGAGGCAGCCTGAGTGTGCCTACATGTGGACAGATGGGTGCTCAGGGGCAAGTGTGGGCAGGTTAAAGGTTGGGACAGGGAGGACCTATAGAGGGTTGTGGTGCCTGACGGGGTTGTTACTGGGAGATACCCACTCTCCTAATAGGCCCAGGGACTCCCACAGGGAGGTCTAACAGGGTCTGGTGGGAAGGGACAAGGACATGGATTCTAACCTGGAAGTCCATCCCAGGGACTTGGGACAGATGCCCACATGGTGCCCTTTGGGTTGTCCTTGTCACTTACAAGACTTCTAGTGGCCCCGGCCACTCCTCCAGAGCTGTGCAGAGGCGGATGAGGCTTGGTGGCCCCAGGTGACACTCCTCGAGGCTAAGATGGGACAGGGGAGGGCAGGGGATCAGAGGTGCTCCTTCCGGCCGTCAGCACACCACCCGTGTCTCCCACACCCTGCAGGGCACTCTCTCCCCTACAGCCCTGCTGAACATGACTGTCCTCTGGGAGGACTTCATGACCCAGCTGTAGTCTGGCAGCCCTTCCCTGCAGAGTTGGAGAACCTCCTAATTCCCAGGCTGTGCTCTTGCAAAAGCAGGTTGCCTTTCTCTGTGTACCCCAACTTTCCTTCTTCTTGACTATATATTTGGAGAGAGGGGCTATCCGCTTTCTAGAAAGCGGTGTCCCAAAGCAGAGGCAGCCCCAGACAGGAGCCGCTGGGCTGTCGGGTGTGCTGCAGATAAATGTGGACTCTAAGGAGAAAGCAGCACCTGGGTGCATCGCGGCCTCAAGCCCTCGCCTGGTCTCACCCCCTTTCTTTTTGCTTTTATCAAACTCTTTTCCCTTTGTACAATGTTTATCCCTAGTGTCTCGGACTCTGCCCACTTCCTGACCCCTGGCCTCCATTGTGGTTACCCCCAAGGAAGAAGTGAGAGAAAGTACCAGAAGCTCCTGGGGATGCAGTGCTGATGGAATCCTGAAAACTGAGCTTGCGCTGAGAGTTCTGGCGAATGCCCACTGGCCAGCTTGGCCCTGGAAGTGGGGAGACCGTGCCAGAAGGCAAGTTCAAGGCACTGGATCCTATGCTCGGTAGTCAGGGCTGGCACCAGACGCAAGTCCAGCCCGCCGTTGTACAGGAGGGGAAACTGAGGCCAAGGACAAGAAGCCAGCAGCGTACATGTGTCCAGGATGGCAGCACCTGGCTAGATGAGGGAGGTCAGACCAGAGCTCCTCCCCCTGTTATAGCGTTCATGAGCCCTGCCTCCCTGTACCTCAAAGGCATCAGGATTCCAAGGGATCCCCAGAAACTGAGACCCCAGGCTGAGCAGTAAGACCAGTTGGCCTTGGGCCACCCCTGACTTCAGACAGTCCAGCTGTGTCCCTGGGCCCTCGAGCTGCTCCCTCTTGGCAGCCAACCTTCCCCGGTGGTACCAGGACATCTGTGCCCACTAGGGGGCAGCCGGGAGCAACTGCAAGTGCCTCAAACGTTCATTGTTTACTATGAAAATGTAGAACTTTTTCTCTCTCTCCAGGGCACCAACGTGGTTCGCTGGCTCGCGAGCATGTTCTCATAGTGCAGAAGGGTAACGATCCACATCAAATAGAATGGGCAGAAGTCACTGCAGAGCAGAGACCTAACTGCTCTCCCACTTCCGCCCATACAGCCAGCGGCCACGGCGCCTCCAGGCACACCGCCATCCTCCAGGACAGATTTGAGCCCCTTACTACTTACTTGGTGTATTAACGGGGCAGGGGGCAGGGCAGCTGCGGACACAGGATTAATTCCAGTATGCCAGGACCCCCAAATGTTTCATTCTTGGGCCTAGTGGACCACAGCATGAAGTGACACCCCTTCCCAGAACACCCTCTCCTTACCTGCCTGTCTTGTCACCTCTCAGCAGGATGTGCTGGCTCTCAAAGCTGGAAGCAAAGAGGAAGCAGCTATCTGAGCAAGGACAGGCCTGGCCAGGTCATGAGGGCCAGGAAGTGGCCTGCTTTCTAATGACCAGTATAATCGGTCCGTTAAGTGCTCTACATTTATCAAGGCACATCTGCAGTGCAGCACCACTGTTAACTCACTGCCTTCTCCCACCACAACTGCAAGGGAAAAAAAATTATTCTTAGATCTATTTTACAGACAGCAATACCAAGGCACAACGAGCTCAAGGACTTGCTGTCCAAAGCTGCCACAACTGGGAAGGAGCGAAGCCTGGTCCATTTATCAGGGCATCTTCACTCTTGGTGACCCTCACGGATCGTCCCCAAGAGGAGGCAGGCCATGGAGGCCCCTCATGTGGGGCTGCGGGCTGGCTGGTGTCTGCCCTCCAGGACTCATTAGCTCCAGCAGTTGTACACTTAGGGCAGGTCCCTGAGTCCCCAAGGGAGTTGAATTGGAGACATTTGAGTGTCTCTGAGGCCTTCATGTAGTCACTCATTCAGTGGGCAATTGTACCCGATGATGTCTAGGGTTCTAAGGGATGATACGTGGTAACATGGCAAAGGAGAGCCCCAAGCAGGGTTTGATGGCCTGTGGCATGAGGGGCGTGGCTGGACAGAGGTGCACTTACCTGACTTCCATGTGGCAAACCCACTGCAGAGTGGACAGGCACTGGGTCAAACAGAACACGGCATCCAGGGATAACCCATTCTCACTGAGGCTGGAGATCACAGGGGTGACACTGACGGAGGCTACCCGGCACCCAGGCACACTTTGTGTCAGAGCACTGGGCAGGTGGGGCTGTCCCTGATTCACAAGATGGAACCACTGAGCCCCAATTAGTCAGAGGGCAGCCTCCCAGCTTCACAGTGGAACCAGGAAACAGGCCAGACACAGGCTGGGTTGGCTCAAGGTGACTGGTCAGATTGGTGACAGAACCCAGGGGTTCCATTGGTCTGTCTCCCCACTTGATAAAGGATGGTAGTCCCAGTGCAAAGTGGAAACATGAGCCTCTGTTTGAAAAGCAGGGACAAACTTTCCCTTCTTTCCTGGTCCCTGAGCCAATCTGTCTCAGGGCTTCCTATTTGCCATTTAAATTATCTCCATAAGCCCAGGGGCCTTGCAGCACGGGCTCAGCCAGCACCTGGATGCTCAGGAGGTCACATGGGGAGTGGGGGAGCCTGTAAACTCAATCCACATGGCTTTCCCTCCCAGTCAAGTGCAGGCCTCAAGCAGGGTAAGAGGGGACACCCTCTCCTCATCTGCTTCCTGGGCACACTGTCTGAGCAGGAAGAACCAGAGGCTGCAGCACTTATTCCACAAGCAGTGGCCACACCTACCCACCCTGAGACAGACCCTAGGTTCAGAGAGGTGACAACTTGCCCAAGGTCACACAGTAAATAGGTAGCAGAGCTGGCCTGAACTCTAGGACCTATGACCTTTTACCAGGGTTCCTCATCTTTGACCCAAAAAACCTTGGGAGGAAAAGAAAGCCGTAGGAGCCAAGAATACCTGGGGGCTTTTAGGACCCAGGAACCCTGGTCTGCTACTGGCAAGATTTGGGGTGCTTAAGCTCCTTCCATGGCCTCCCTCCCATGCTGAACAGCTCCCCCTTCTTCCCCAGGTATACAGGACCCTCAGCAACCTTGCACACTTGCCTGGGTATCCTCTACTCTTAAAGCCTCCCTGTGACTCCAACCCAAGACCCATCAAACAACCCTGCCTGGAACCTGAAGCCAGAAGGCCACCAATCACCTACGACATCCCCAGGCTTCCACAGCACTTCCCATAATGCTCCACGCTCCCCTAAAATGGAGCAGATTGCTCTAATGTGGGAGCTCTGCAGAGACAGAAGCAGCCTGAGCAGTGGAAGCTGAAGCTGGATCACTGAGTCACAGGGCCAGAGTCTCCATGAGCTGTGCTTGCCCTAATGTGAGTAAGCAGCTGCTGCCCTTGGAGCTATCACCTGTCTCAGTCAGGGAGTGGGCCCAGGGATGAGCGTGCATCTTCTCATGACCTCTTTGGCATAACCCCGGGAGGAGGACAAGGGGACGCAGAGCGCTCCCTCTTATCCTGCAGAAGACAGCCCCAGGGCTACTCACTTCAAGGACTGCAGCGGCCCAAGCCCTGGGAGCAGCTGTGTCAGCAGCAGGGCCCCTTCGTCCCTTAGAGTGTTGCCCGAGAAGCTGAAACAGGGAGGAAAGGTCAGCAGAAGCCAACTGCGCTCAGCAGCGTGGTTCCGGTTCCTCTGCCCTAGCACTCCTGGTTTCTCCTGAGGCCAGGACACAGCCTGGGCCACCCTAATAGGGCTTGGCCTGTACCACACAGGTGGCCGGAAGCCCTCTGGGCTCTTGTGTGAAATTCACAGATTCTTAGGGGACCAGTGTGGGCTTCGGAGGGCAGGGCCATATATTTGAGGAGAGAATCATTCACGATTTTCTGACTTCAGGAAAGAAAGAACTCCCTGAGCTAATTTCTTAAAATCAAATAGAATTCCAGCACTCTGGTAGGCTCAGGGAATAGGATCAAAAGTTCAAGCCCAGCCTGGGTACTTAGTCAGACCTTTTCTCAAAATAGAAAAGGGCTGAGGATATACCTCAGCATAAAGGCCCTGGATTCAATCTCCACAAAAATACCAAAGAACCCCAAAGTGAAACATGGAGGAGCTCTGATCACCCCCACATTCCACAGTGTAGACACTCACTCGAGGTGACCAAGACGGGCGAGGTGGCAGTTTCCTTCCAGAGCTTTACAGAGCTTCTCTAGGTGCTTGGCCTGGAAGCCGCAGTGTGTCAGCCTGCAGAAGGACAGATCCACTGCTCAGCACCACCTGCTCACTGCACAGAGGGGACAGCCACCTGTCACCCCAGACCTAATGAGCTAGGCTTCCAGGGAAAGAGATACTTTGGAATATCTGGCATCCAGACAGACAGACAGATAGACAAGAGGGATCAAAGCACAGCTATAAGATGTCACATACAGGCAGAGAGAGTCAGAGACGAGAGACAGGAAGCCAGACAAGAAGACTAAGGGCAACAGAGAGAAAATCTATGAAAGACACAAGGAATGAGACAGAGCCAGAGGGACAGAACAAGAAGAGGGGTGGACTGAGGGTGGAAGCCTATAGGGACCAGGCTGAGCCAAAGTGAGGCCCCAGAAGAGAACAGCAGAGTTACCCTCTTCTATTTCAGTGTCCGCTCAACACCCTACTGCTGCTGAGGCTTGGGGAGCCCAGGGAAGGTGACCCGAGGGGCTGACCCACCTGGGTGAGCTACACAGGAAGGAGCACACAGCTCCTGGACACAGGGATATGTGGGCTTGGGACTTGAGACTTGGGGACAAGCAAGAGAGGAGGCTGGAAGCCCACATGCCAGGCCAGCGCTGTACCTGATCCCTCGGGGTGGCTCAGAGGCTGTCAAGGATGTGAAGTTGTCAAGAAAAGCAGGCCTAGAGGGACACACACAAAGGTCCTCCAGAAGGTGTCTCAGCTGCTATCCCCAAAGTCCATCCCCAGCCCGCCTGCCACCAGGCAACCTCAGCCTGGAGTCAGTGCAATCTCGGTTCCCACTTGGCCTGGTGTGTGACAGGGGACCAGTCGCCCAACCCCCCAGTGCGGTAATATGCACGTGAATTGTCTTATTTCAGCATTTGGTGCACACATAGAAAATGCTCCACTATCCTTGGCTACAGTTAATTTCATCATCACCATGGACATCAAGTGGTCAACCCCACCCCCAGCCACACCTTCGAAGTCCAGACCCCACAGAGGGGATTGTGGGAGGACATCAAGGAGCGAAGACCTGCATCTCTGCCCAAGTGCTGGGCGGGGACAATCCAGGAAGTAATTCTGGGGGAGGCGGACACCCCCTAAAGTGTCCAAAGGGAGCCAGAAGTTCTGACCAGCAGCAGAGCTCCAGGGCCAGGAAATCTTCCCAGTTGGACTGCAGGCCTCCATCTCCCCAGCATCATTCCCTGGCAGCCCCAGCCACACACCAGCACGTCAATCAGGAATTCATCAAGTTCTCCAGGTCAACCTCACTTTGAGGTCAGGGAGGAGACTCGAGCCAGCAAGGGGTGGGAGGATAGGGGGCACTACCTTTCCTCGGTCCCCATCTGCTCTTCCGCCTCCTGGGAAAATGTGAAGACCACCATTTTCTGCAGTAGGCTGTGGAGAGACGTGCCAAGCAGGTTACTGTCCCTGCTGCTTTGTGCCCTGGCTTGGCCCTGGAACTGAGGGACTCCTAGGAAGCCAACCCCCACCCCCAGCCCTCCAGCTGGCTACTTCCTCTGACTTGCTTCTGACTTGCTTTGAGGTTTCAGGAACTGCGGTGTTTTGGCCACAGATTTCGTAAGTGTATCTATTGCCATGGTAGCTCTCAATTTGAGGCAAGCCTGTGGAAAGCAGATTAATTGCTGCCTTTTCCCTGGTTTGAGCCTCAGCTGGAGACCCTCCCGCCTCTGCTACCAGTGTTCTCTTGGGCTCGCAGCCCTCTGCGCTTGGGGTACTGGCCTTCATGTAACTGGAGTATGATGTAAGGGTGAAAAACTATGACAGATGTTTAAAAATTTTCAAAAACTTATTACAGTTAAAGGTATTGCCATGAATTCCCCCCCCAGGTTATTCTCCTTTACTTCAAACACATGTATCCCATCACTCACGCCACTTTCTGAAGCAGTTCCGGCAGTCCTCTTACGTGAGCATTTTTAGTTGTAATGTTGCAACTGCCATGATGTTCTGAGCAATTCAGGGTGAGTGCCCTGGGGTCAGGTCTGCGGATGCAGGCGGACGACGACACAGTGTAATGCTTTTGCAAGTCTGCTTTTCCACTGTCGGCAGTTGCGTTTGGTATGTATACATTCATACCTCCTAGGGACACTCATGAAGGAAGACTTCCTGAACTGCTTTCAGAACATGGCAAGAACGATGGGAGCAGTGTGTGGGAAAGAGGAGGAGTATTTTGTGGGGAGTTCGGGGCAATGTGTCTTTCATTGTCATTCTTTTTAAAATATAAACATTTACCATGAAGCTTGATCACCCCACATAGATTGATCTTAGCCTTTTGGGGTGGCCTCTTCAAATCTCTAGCTTTTTAACACAACTACTCTTTTTCTTTTAAAATGGCACTTGACAGATTCTCTTTTAAATTTTTCGTTTACAGCTCTCAAGAGACAGGAAGTTAGGATGGTAGGTTATAATTATTAATAATTGATCATTGTTGAAGGGAACAGATCTTACAGTTCTGTCTGTCTCTGAGTATGTTTGAAAAGGTTTACTATACAGATGGCTATCAAAACTTTTGTTTAGCTAACATACCATAGTCAACCTTTCACATTAAAAGTGTATGTAGGTTGTCATCTTTTTATGGTTCCATGGTTACTTTTCTCTGAAAGAAACTTGGCTTATTTAGCTGATCTCCCACTGTCAAATGCACACAGTATTTGCATTTCTCCCTGTCATCACGGTCTGGGTGGGCACCCCTGTGGCTGCACGTGTTCACGCAGTCACAATGGCGTGGATAGGTTCAGTTCGTAAAGTGAATGGCGTGTCATCAGGGTCCTTACTGAATCTCCGTGTGAAGTGAACTGATGTCCCTAATCTACTTCACTGCGAGGCCAGTCTCTCCTCTGAGGTATGTAAAGCAGGGACCTCCCCTAAGCAGAAGCCTTCCCACACAAGGGCCACTGCGTGGACATCAATTCACACGCATCCCCAGCTCCTCATACTCAACAGTGAGACTTAGAGAAATAAAGTTGGGCTCCACCTGAGGTGGGGCCTCTTGGTCCCCTGTGCATGTGCTGTTGCTTTCAGGAGAAACCAGTAAGTAGCCAGGGAAGCTGAGTGGAACTAGTCCCCAGCCTGGCCCCAGGGAGCTCTGGAAGACCACGGACACTACGAAGTTTGTCCCGGCAGAGGCAGAGCTGGAGGCTTGGACCTTCTGTTTGGTGGCAGGAGCTCCTGGGTGTAACCCATCAGGTGTCTGGCTCTCCTGCGGAGCTGGGGCTCACAGTGGAATGGGGACTGGGCAGGGTGCCAGCAATATGTTCTAGACGTCTGTCCCTAAGGCCTGGGGCCAGAAAGCATTTCTAGGATTTTAGAGGGGATCAAGTGAGAGCCTGGGGCTCTAGGTTGGGGTGGGAATCACTGGATCCTTAAGGCTCCCACCTGATGCGCAGCTCTGTCAGGCTCCTGCACGTGTTTGTAGCCCTTAGCACAGGAGGAACCCCATCTGCAGAGAGCTCATTGTTGCTGAGGCTGGAGAGAGGGGGAGGGGGAGGGGGAGGGGAGAGGTCATCAGCAGGTTCCTGTCCTTCCTCCGAGCTAAACGAGCTAAACGGCTTACTGGCTGACACTCCTGTGGCTCCCAGAGACTCCTGGCCCACATGGCTGACCTAAGAGGCACATGACGCCACCCCAATCAAATTCTCTGCTCAAGCTGTGAGAACTGACTGAGCCCGCACCCCCCATATCTGAGCCTCAGTTTACTGTAAAATAACCACCATATTTTGAGCACTGATATATTAGGCTGTGTAGTACAGACTTTGTACATATGTACCCCATGTAATCCCATTTTCCAAATGGAGAAACTGAGGCTGTAAGACATTCCATTCCATTTTCAGACCCATAAAGCTAAGTGACAGAGACAAAGCCAAGACTCCAAATTTACACCTCAGTGCTGCCTTAAATCCAACCCAATTGTGATTCTAAAACCCCAACACACCCCATCCAAACACCACCCCTGCCTCCCCTCCCCGAAGAACCACAACATACCCAGCAGTCTAACACCCTTCATTTCCATCTTGGCACCTCAACATCCACTCTTTTACCCCCAAACTGTACCCCCACCTAACATACCACTTCCTGTTTCAATGTGTGAATCTAACACCCCCACCCATGCACCCCACACCTCAGCTCTCCCACTTCAGGGATGAACTGTGACATGGCCGTGATGTGAATCCCCACATGTGAGGAACACAGAGCTGGACTGTGAGAAGCGCAGGGCAGAGGCAGAGGCACATTCAAGCCAACTCTGGGATCTGGGGAATGTACGGCGGTTAGTGGGTGGGTATGATCACCACTGATGGTGGGCACAGGAACCAGGGCTAGCGGGGACCAGGGGCTCACTGGGACCCTCTGAGTCAGCCAGAGGTGAGGGAACAACTCACTCCAGCTTCCCAGTGATGTGCAGATGGGACGCAGCCTCTGCCAGGAGCCGACAGCCTTCATCTTCCAGCTGGTTCCCTGAAAGGCTGAGACAGAAGGGTCTGCTGCCCTGTGCTGTGGGGGCAGGGTCTCCCCCAGGGCCCCACACATTCATAGCCCTAACTTCACTCACAGCATCATTCCCATGATGAATGTTCTTGTTATTAAAGGCAACAGCTGTGTATGACATATCCATCATGGCCTAGGGCCATGATAGAGAACCTACAGCACACGAGCCCAGGGAGCACGCAGAGCCCTCTCTGTGATGACGTCATGAGCTGTATGAGCTGTTTCTCCTAAACTAAAACCTCAGTGTTTGGGTTCAATTGCAGTGTTGGGACTCTGATGAATACATGGGCTCAGGACTGCAGTTAGAGCATACGGCCTGTCAAAGGTTCACCATCACTGGCCTGGGGGCTTCTGCCATGACCACATTTCATCCTCACAGCAATCCTAAGACGCAGGCATTATGATTATTATCCTCATCTTACTGATCCAACCACTGAGACACAGAGGTGACCCTGAATTTGAACCCAGGTAGTCTAACTTCAATAGTATTTCACCTTTGACTATTCCTTTATGCTACACCCTACACAATGGCATCTTGTGATAAACTCTCTGATTACAGAGACAGCTGACCCAGTGGGGGGGGGGTCAGGAAAGACTTTCTTGACATTTGTGTTATTTTCTAGAAAAACCAGGTAGAGGAGGCATGGGAAGGAGTTTTTCTGAAAATAGGAACAGCATGTTCAAGGGCCCTGTGGCAGAATGCATAGGAATATGCAAAAGAGACCTGATGTACTTGTCCTGGAGGTGGAGCAGGGGTGTCAGGGTAAGATTCAGGTTGGCGAGGAGTGGGGGCAAGATTCTGGGCCAAACAAGACTGCAGGATCTGCACTTTATCTTGAGCAGAGAGAATAAGGGGCTGGTAGGTAGCAGAAATGCAGTGCTGGCTGCCAGATGGAGGTGGTGGGGAGAAATTGGTGAAAAAGCTGGTGGGAAACCAGGTGAGAGATGAGGGAAGCTGGGACTGGGAGGAGGGTGAAAAGGCTGGAGAGAGGAGATGGCTCTGGGAACTGTTGAAGTCCACTCAGGATGGGCTGGCTGTGGGGAGGGCCAGAGAGCAGGTGTTGCCTGTATGACTGGGCTGGGGGTGGTCCCTGCTTCAGGTGAGAGCACAGGGGAGGGGTAGCCTCAGTGGCGGCACTGAGGTGCGCAGGGATATTTGATGCCTTCTAATTCTGTCCTGGTTCTCCCAAAGGCTCAAGGGCAAGAACCAAGAACTGATCACCAGAGCAGCCTGCACCCTTCCACCTCACTCCATGGCAACAGTATTTCATTGTTCCACCCCCATGCCCTGGGGAAGATTTCCTAAGACCACCCCGGCTGCTGCCTCTGGAGACGCAGCGGGACTGTAGCAGAAGACACCCCTCCACCTCAGCTGGGTGATAGCCCCTGTTCCAGTCCCGTTGCTTTTGTCTCCTAGAAACAGCCGTCACAGTGATGCACATTGTAAGAACCCAGGCCCAGTCGACAATTCATTGTGTCTCTGTACTTCCTGCTTGCTCATCCCATATAAGCCTTAGACCATCAGAGATCAGAGCCTGGTATTTTGCAAATGATCCCAATCAATGCCCATCGATGTAAATAAATCTGCCTCTAAAGCCTGGGGGTAGCTTCGGTGTTTCTGCCTGTTGTGAGACCTTCCCGGGTCCCCAGCTCCTAATCTCCTTGGCCCTGCCCAGGCACTGGAGCAGGGGTAGTGAGGTCCTCTGCAGACCCCAGGGAGAAGGGTGGCAGTAGTTTGAGGGCTGCAGCTGCAAGCTGGACCCCCTGGGCTGGCACCCTTGCCTGGACTCTTCCCGTCAGTTTTGCTTTGAACAAGTTTACTTTTCTGTGGCTTCACTTCCTCCTCTCCATAACTTTGAATAGTAACAGTGCTTCACTCATGAAATGAGAGGACTAAATGTGATGTGCACACAAGCCCCCTGCAGAACACTGGGACAAGACAAGTGCTACATACAGTTTCCTGGAGCCCCATTTCCTGCATGGTGCAGCATCCCCTCACCTCCCCCCAAAACAGAGGCCCAGCTCTGCCTACCCCAACCCCACCCCAGCTTCTGCCCCAGGGCTTCCCCAGTCACTCACTCCACTTCCTCCAGCCAGGGGCCTTTCCGGAGCAGGCCTATGAGGTCCTCTGCATTGTGGACCCTGAGCTGACATTTCTGGAGCCTGGAGAAGAGGTGGAGGCAGAGGGGCTCAGCTGTGCCATGTCCCCTCCAGCTCTGAGTGTTGGAGGACATGTGCACTTACAGGTCTGGGAACTGCAGGTGTCTTAGTAGCTAGGCCATCTTGGGCAAGGCACCAACCAACCTGAGACCAGTTTCCCTCATTGTCATACGGGAACAATAAATGTATTCCACAGGGCCTCCAGAAGTCTCCTTAGGAGGTAATGGGCACAGAGCACCAGGGCTGTGAGCTGTACCTGCAGCTGCTATGATGCATTCCTGAGTCAAGTCAGGTGACTTATCCATGTCCTTCCCTACCCCATGCCTGCCTTTCCCTTTATCCTCCCTGGGCCTGCTATACTTATCTTGGAAAGGAGCCTCCCCCCACATCACCTATTTCCTTAAGGTAGGGACCCCACTGCAGTACCTGAGGACCAAAGTTCTGCTCTGCGTCTCTTTCCCCTGGTTGTCTTTTTCTGGTAGGTCTGGAGCCCTGGCAAGAATAAACAAAACACTGGCCTGGGCTCAGAAGCCAGGTCTGATGGACCAGGCCTTTCTCCAGACCTCTGGGGGCTGAAGGCCCCTGCTGCACCCCCACAGTGAGGGAATCATGGGCATGGGTGCTTCAAGGTGCTCAAGGTGTGATTCAGCAAAGCAGCAGGAGCAGAAGGTTTGAGGTCAAGGGGAACCTCTACTCAAACTCTGGCTTTGGCACATGTCGCTCTGTGGCTGTGGGTGAGTCATTTTACCCACTGGAGCCTCCACTTCCTCTTTCACAAGGTGGGTGACAATTGCTAGAGTTCCTGAGGGCTGAATGCAGCAAGGCATGTTCAAGTGCCAGCAGAGGCTCAAGGGGGGAGCTTATAAAGGGAAGCTGTCGGTGTCTATGACATGGTGGCTTTGAGGAGAGGAGCTAAAAGCAGGAATTGCATGCATGTGTATCCCAGTGGTTGGTCGGGGCAGCTGGGCTCAGGGAAGTCAGGATGCAGGGAGCCAGGTTCCACAGATCCCAGGCTGCTTCTGTTCCCCAGAGCTCCCTGAGATGAAGGAAGAGCTCTGCACCTGTGTTGCCACCACGGGAGTCCACGCCACCCATGATCACTGAGACCTTGAAGCATGTGGCAAAGGCCCCTGTGAACATTTTGTTTTACTTAATTTCACTTAATTTATACTTACTTTATTTTTTCCTAGTACCAGGGATTGATACCAAGGCCACTGCACTAACACTGAGTGTCATCTATTTGTACAATGGCAGGCAGGGTGGAGCGTGGGGAATGCATAAGGAGTGTTATTTCAGGGGGACAGCAGCTTCCCTTTCTTCACCCATTCAGGAACAGCCAAGTGGAAATCCACACATAGCTGAAACAGCCTGCGTTAGAGTGCTGTTCATATGCTACCAGTTTGTGAAACACTTCCAACATATTTGCTTATGTAATTCTCACAACAACCCTAAGGTGCAGATACCATCACTGCCCACTCCTTTTTTCTCTAAGAGTTTACCCAGAGTTTCTTCACACAGTGATATCAGTTTAACAGTGACTTCCTGTCTTGCCTAAGAGTCTAGCTCACTCTGTGGCTGAGTATTTCCCTATGCCAGTGGGCTAAATGTGGTCAGATATCCTAGAGGAAATTAAAGCCCTAGGAGGGCATGGTGGTATATGTTTGCAACCCCAGCATTCAGGAAGCTGAGGCAGGAAGAACACCCTGTGTTCAAGCCAGCCTGGGCTATGTAGTGAGTTTGAGGCCAGCCTGAACATAGCAAGACCCTTCCCCACCAAAAAAAGTTCATCCCCAGATCTGTGCAGTAATTCATTCCTCAGCATGACAGAGCAAGAAGAACCCACAGTTCAGCTCTTCCTGGCCAACTCTCCAAAGCAGGCCACCTCCCACACCTCCCAGCTTCTTACCTTTGTAGATCTGCAGTCATCTTTGTGGATGGGGAAAGAAAAAAGATGAGTTCCGTCTTCCTAAAGGGTCAGACAAAGCCATGAAAGCCGTTCACATCGCCTTCACCAGCATATCCTTTCCTTCCCCCAAATTCCAGGGAAAGTGAATTTTATAACTGGCCCAGAAACATAAGAGGGCTGGCAAAAGTTTTCCAACTCAGGCACGTAAAATCTTGGGTTACTTGTTGAATTCTTTCAAAGTGTTTTTTAAAAGTTAGGAAAGTAATTTCTTACAAGCAATAAAAAAATAGTAACACTGTGAGTTTAAAATTAGGAGTTGTAAAGTAGGTGGGGTAGCAAGTGTGTGCAATCCCAGCACTTTGGGAGGCTGAGACAGGAAGGTAGCAAGTCTGAGCCCAGCCTGGGAAATTCAAATAAATATGATCTCAAAATAAAAACTAAATAAAGGGCTGAGGAGTTGTAATTATTTGCAAACTGAACTAGTGTCTTTTTACCAGGCTCCTGGCTCTCAGTTCTACTAAGCCACTAGGTTTTTTTGTTTGTTTGTTTTGACAGAACCGGGGATTGAACTCAGGCCCTTGTGCTTGCCAGGGAAGTGCTAAGAGTTGTAATTATTTAAGGATGAAGGAGCAGGATGCCTAAGCTATCCCATGATTCAAACATGTAAAGCGGCTTCAGCACCACGGAGAGCGACACGCGAGCACTCTTTTTAGTTTCTTTCCTGGATTAGATTTCCACATTCTTTAGATTTCCACATTATTATTCCATTTACCCATCTATCCACTCATCCACTCATCTATCCATCTGCTCATCCATCCATCCATCCATCCATCCATCCATCCATCCATCCATCCATCCATCCATCCATCCATCCATC
>PVKA01017112.1:0-46476 GCA_004027165.1 Ctenomys sociabilis
AATCAAGATGTATTGCAAACATATACTACTAATAAAACAATATTAAAAAGAAAAAATCAGACTCATAAATAAATAATAACAATACTTCATACTTGTTGAGACTTTATTACGTGCCATGGGTTAAGCTAGTTGTACCACACTTCGGCCTTCCAACAGCTCTGGGAAGTGAAAATAAACGCCAACAGGCCAAAGAAAGCCCTGGGGTGGGCCAGCATTACAGACTATGTACAATTGTCTGTCTGTCTAACTGTCTGTCTCTCTGTCTGTCCTCTCTCTCTCTCTCTTCATACCAGCCCCCCATTTCATATCTGAGGAAAGCAAAAGAAAGAATGATCAAAGAGAAGGAAGCAGTGGAAAATAAACTTATGGAAATAGAATGGATGGAAACGAAAGGAAAGAGAGAGCGGGGTGATAAGCGCAGCACTGAGCGCAGTTGATGCCGCACCACGCGCTTCTGATAGTCATCATTCTGAACACGGGCTCGCTCAGAGGACAGTCTGTGAGGTGGGCGGAGGCGTGTGGTGTGGTACAACGAACTGCCTCTTCCTCATTCTGCCCACCGTCAGCTGTGGCGACACCCTGCAGACCAGCTACCCACGGGCGCTTCTGTGCCAACAGCGTCAGGCCCGGATGTGGGCATCCAGGGGAGAGGAAGCCTCAAGTCCTGTCGCCTCCGGGTGATTTCTGGGCTGGGTCCCAGAGGACCTTGGCCACTGTTCTTTCAAATTTCTGCACGATTTGATTGCTCCTGGAAACAAAGGTTATATGACATAAGGATTCAGCCCAGTAGCATTTTTGCTATGATTAAAAAACAAAACTAATCAAAAACCGTATGTTGAAGGCTCCGCCTGATGCTGCTTCCAAACATGAGGAGGAATACATTCTTTCAGAGAATGCAGAGGGGAGATTATACATGCGGGGGCCATGGTTATGAGACTTTACAGTCTCAAAGCCCAACAACAGTGAACCAGGGCTGGAGGTATAGCTCAGTGGCACCGCACCTGGCAAGCAGAACATCTTGAGTTTGATTCCTAGTACAAACAAAGTACAGTGAACTGCATGCTGTGGTGTACGCTCCCCACCTGGTAAAGGTCCCTTCTGGTCGGCCACGTGGACTACCCACTGACCACCATGCCTAGTGGACCAAAATGTGACTAGCAAGCAACTTAGCTCTGCTTCTCAACAATTACACAAGAGAACACCAGCTGATGGGCAGCTGTCTCTTTAGTGGATGTCAGCATTTCAATGATGCTGTCATTTGGGGTTTCGGAGTGGGTTTTGGAGGGTTGGGTTGGTTGGTTTTTGCCTGGGGATTGAACGTAGGTCCTCGTACATTCCACCCCCCCAAGCCACACTCCCAGTTATGCTTTGAACTACAGTTTTGTTTGCTTATTGTCCCCACCCACCTCCTTGCTTCATTGAAACAAGACACAAGGATAGGAAAGTAGCTGCCTAAACTGATAATAAATTGTTAAAAATTTCTGCTTCCCCAAAGGAAAACCCAGATTTCAGGCACTATTATGTGTACTGGCCCAGAAACTCACTGGAATCTGCCTGACACCAAAGAAATTGTAGATGTCTCCCCTTCGCTTTTGTACTTTCTGATGCAGCCCAGGTCCTATCTGTGTCAATGACGCTCCAAAAGTAGGATCTCTTACTGCCTTGGGCCACACGGCAGCACAAGACTGGGACACCAAAACTTCAGACTGGGACACCAAACTTGGTCCCTGGTCCAGCTTTTGAAAGCACTTCAAAGAATCTTGGGTTATATTAAAGGGAGTAGCAGAAAAAAATTTCCAATCAAAATTAATTTTCATTTCTAATTAATTGCCTTTTAGCATTTAGTTGAAATGAATGAATGAAAATTCTGATACAAAATCAAAAAGTAAAGTGATTTTCTTGTCTCTCTCTTGATTGCCAGCTTCCTGCTGACCTATTTTCAAAGATGGGCTTTCCTCCCAGTCACCTCTGCTGTAGGCTCAGAGGTCTCCCCTCCTCTGGCTCTCTTGTCTTTCAGGGCTCGTCCTTTGCCTCCTCACCGATGGGGACTGCACATGGCCTTGACCCTCTCTCCACTCTACCTCATGGCTTCTCCAAGCATCTTTAGAAGCAACACGCCTAAATCTACACCAGTGTGTCAGTCCCACCATCCCAAAGGACCACTCAGCCACCAGTGCTGCAGTAGTGTCAGCATCTTCTGTTTGCTCCAGCCGGGTCATTAACAGTGTCTGTGTCCATTCTCTGAGTAGTTAGCCTGGTCAAGGGCAGGAGCTCCTCTGAATATTTACTAGGTCCAATATTTCCTGAATCTAGATTTTTCTTTTCCTTCTTATCTTGCCAAGTCCCTGTTATGGCTCATATCAAGATATCCCCTGCCAAAGCCTCATGTGGTTATACATGGGCTTTTCAGAGGCTCCTGGATCTAGGATGTGTGATGCTGGGGTTAAGGATGTAATACCAGGAGTAAGGGTGTCCACACTGGGTATGGGGCACGTATCCTGGATAGAAGAGAAGAGATGAAAAACAGGCGGCCGCTGTCACTTGCTGCTTGCTGGTGTTTTTTTTCTTTTGCTGCTGCATGCCTTCTGCTGCCTCCTGCCTGCTCTGTAATGCTCCTCTGCCGTGCCATCCTGCCTTGGAGCCAGTTGATTATGGGCTGAAACCTCTACAAACTGTGAGCCAAAAATAAACCTTTCCTCCTTTATCTTTGAGTGTTAGATAATCTGCCTCAGTGGTAAAAAAAAAAAAAAAAAGGAACTAAGAATCATTAAGCTGTCCATAATGAGCTCAGTTTTGTGATCCTGTTGTCTCAGCTTCCCAGCATGCTGTGATTACAGACACGCATCTCCACACTTGACTTAACTTCTTACTCTGAAACGCAGGCCTTCTTCCCAGCATCCTCATACCTGTCCCCGGGTCTGCTGCTCTTCCCTTGGCATCTTGTTGGCTCCTCTCTCCCTATCTCCTTTGATCCACACAGGACCACAGTGGGGTCAAAGTCAGAGGAAGTGGACACAAGTCCTGGCCATCCCTGTCCCTTGGCAGCTCTGTACTCTTCCTTTCCCTCAGATGGCTCACCTCACATATTCTTGGCCACAAAAACAATGAATACTTGACAGAGTTCTCAGAAAGAAAGATGAGCAGCTTTGGGTCTGAGGGCTCTATGCACTGCCTGACACAGTTCCGGCTGCTTTTCATTCATACAATCATTCAGCACATCTGTTGAGCAGTTTCTGTAATACACGATGCTTTCCTTGTAGGACCTAGGAGCAAGATAGTCAGAAATCCTTGTCCTCCTAGAACTTCCATCATAATGGGGAAATTTGGCACTGAACAAAGAATATCACATGTCACAGGATGATAAGAGCTATGAAGAGAAAGCCAGGTTGTGGGGGAGGTTGCTGAGGCAGAGAAGGGGTGATATATTTTAAAGGCTGATTGAGGAAACTGTCACAAACAAGATGACATTTGAGCAGAAATCAAAGGAGATGGATGGAATTGATTCAGGGAGAACTGACATGGGCCAGGTCCCCAAGGCAGGTCTATGTGACCAAGGAACAAAGGATGATAGTTTAGTAGAGTGATGAGAACAAGTGGCCATGTGATAGGGGAGAGTGAGAGGTGGCAAGATGGCTGCAGTGCAGCCTTTAAGACCCAGAGAGCAGCACAGCTTGCCCTGGGAGGCTGGGGGAGGGAGAGCCATCTGCTTGTGCTATCATTTCCTGATCAGGAGTATATGACAGTGTCCTGACAGTCAGCCCCCAAATCCAGGCTCCTCTCCCTAGCTCTCAGGCCTGTGGATGACTTTTGCACATTCAATGTTCTTTCTACTATAATCTAGTTCTTCTCAGTGGTCCATAAATTCAGCAGCATCTCAGACAGTAGCTGGCGTCCTTTACAACCAAGAGCTTTGCTAAGTGATACAGCAACTCAGAATTAATAGGAGTGTTTATTTAACCAGGCCTTTCCATCAGATTCCTATTACACCAGGTAAAAACAATGAGCATAGATTAAAAGCCTACATATGCCAGACACCAAAGATTTACAGCATCCTCTTTAATCCTTGCAAGTACTCCCAGAGGTGAGTGCCATTATTATCTCCAACTTGGCAGACAAAGAAAGAGACACGGAAAGGTTAAGCTACCCAACTTTGTGAAGCTGGTGAGAAAATGCGAAGTGCCTGGGGTAGCAATCCAGAAAGTCTAACTTGAGTCAAGTCCAGCCCCATGTCCTCTGCCTCCCCACACTTGGATATTCTGCCTCAGGTCTCTCCACATGAACCATTGCATTGTAAGTTATTTGCACTGCAGAATCCCCATTCTACTCTAACATCTTTGCCTAAACTCTTCTCCCCTTCCTCCACATCTCTTTCTACCTTGCCAAATCCTTCCACACTCTCACAGTAGAACTGAACTTCCTGTTTTTCCAGAGAACTTTCTGTTCATCCTCGTAGACCCTCAGCTCTTTGGCTGTTTGAAACTCACCATAAATTATCACATTTCTTCCTCTCTTCCTTCTTCACCTGCTCTTCTTTTTAGTTTTCTTATGCATCTCCTCAACCATGCTGAAAGCTAGTTATGTACAGTAACCATAAATTATATTGCTTTTTATATCTCTACTGCATTTAAACCAATCTGGTCCACTCAGTTAAAGAAATTTTTCAGGTAAAGCCTGTGGTGAGCCAAATCTTATGGAGATGCTAGAGACAGGGAGAGGACAGCTCTCAAAATTATTTGTGGACCAATTGAAAGGCACCATGCAAACGTTTTTAGAAACATATCCTGCATTATAATTAACCTTTTTTATATAAATGCCATAGATGGCACATTCACATGCAATTACATGATCTGTGCGTCATTTCAGTATAAATTCCTTAAATGTCCACATAGCAGATATAGTGCAGAGCCCAAAGCTTCAAGAAGGAACGAGACAAAATCCTTACCAATTCCCACTTTATTTACCATGAGTTTTAGGCTGAAGCTGGAAAGCAGGAATATATAAAGTTATTCCAGTTTGCATAGGTAAAAGAGAACACACAACTCACCTTCAGAAAAAACAACCAGGCCTTGAAGGTAACCAGAAGAGAGAATGACCAAAAAAGTTATGTCTCTATTATTCTATCATCTTTCTTTGCTTCTCGAGTGTTTGCATATCTGTTGTTCTTCCCTCACTTCCTCTTCTTTCATCAAACCAGATCACCTCTCTTACCCCCACATGTCTTTCTTAACTCCTTTCTTAACTCATGGCTTCCATATAACCCCCATGGCTTCCACAAAATGGTGCCCTCAGTCTCCCAACACAAACATGGAGACCTTCCATGTCCGTTAGCCATATTCTAACTACCACCCTATGAAGATTTCTGCCTGAATTCCAACCACTGTGGCCGGGGACTGGAGAAAACCTGCCTGAGGTCATGCCCAAAGTGCATAAGACTACAAAGGAAATTCTACGTGGAGCAGAAGTCAAAGGTACAAGACAGAAGTTTCTGTACTGTATAAGGGGATAAATGCCCCAGTAGATGCTCTAGAAAACAAACATAATAGGGGCTGAGGAGATGGCTCAATGGAATAAGCAGTTCCCTGGCCATTGCAAGGGCCTGAGTTCAATCCCTGGTTCTTCCAAAAAAAAGACTAATAGAAAACAAACATAAGTCAGAATAGCATGGTGCAGACTTCACAGATTTATGTAATCTTAGAAGTGTAAAGCCTTTTGTTATCATTCAACACAATTGCCACACTCCAGTTCTGTGAAGACTAGGACTTAAGAGCAGAAAAAGTAGAACTCAGAGGAGCTCCTACCCTCCCTGACTCTGATTCTAGCCTTATCAGATCAATAGCATGTTCAGACCACTCTTGATCTATGAGTCCACAAATATAAACAATATATCACC
Organism: Ctenomys sociabilis; assembly: GCA_004027165.1. NCBI lineage: Eukaryota > Metazoa > Chordata > Mammalia > Rodentia > Ctenomyidae > Ctenomys > Ctenomys sociabilis. The sequence goes on from PVKA01017112.1 coordinate 5,891, forward strand.
AAAGTATTAGGGCTCTTTTTTTTTTCTTTACTTTTAGCATAATTTCTGTGTCAATTGGGAATTTTCACCCATATATTTCTAGTGGTCCTCATGGCAAAAACAAAGATTGTTCTCCCAGTTTGATAAAGGATACACTGCTTTGCAATAAACCATGAGAACTGTTTACATTTTAGCAGTGGATAGAGACAGAGCTCTGATTCTAAATCCTCTCTCCACTCCAGGAATTAGGTAAATATCAATCATTTTATCAATGCTTTTGGTTTTCTAGATTTTTTTTTTTTTTACTTCTTAGAAACCATTCTAGCTGGGGAGAGATGGAGCTAGTCAATTCTTAGAGCTGGCAAAGGACTTGGGAAGCAGGACATTGGTATGCAGGTGGACCAATCCAACCCTCACTCCCCTCTATGTACCGTGGAGCCTACGAGGCACTTCTTCTTGACCCTGCTCATGCAAGGCAGGGTGGCCACAGGTATAACCCACAACCCAATGGAGTTATCCAAACTAGCTTTGCCTAAGTGGCTCGCCCTGCCCTACCTTGCCTTTCCCATGGAGACCCCATAAAGACCGGCTGGTGCTTTCCCTTGCTCCTGACCCCTTCTGCCTCCTCACCAATTCTGGAGCTTCCCAGAGTTGTCCAGTAAGCTGCCTGGTGTGTCCAGCACTGCATGACACAATTTTCTTTCTGTTTCTAGAGTCTCTGAGGGTAGAAAACTTTCCTTGAGCCTCTCCTACATCACTTCTACAGACACCTGAGTGACTGTCATATAAAAGGCAGGACATGATCCCCGAAAAGGGGTTGGCAAAGCAGTCTACCACATTCAAAGGGTGCTTTAACAATTTTTAAGGAATGAACATGTATAATAGAGAAGTGGGGTGCTCAGCCTCTGACACAGTTAGCCACAGCCCTGGCAAACATAACTTCTAGACTTTATTCCCTCCACAGCAACAAGAATGACAGGAAATTTTTCAAAGCACAGATCAATCCAATCTGTGTAGAGGAGAAAGCTGGCTCTCATCTCCAGGGCTGTTCTGTAGCAGTGATTTATTCTATCAAAGGGTTCACTCATACCTTTGATACAGACACTATCATCAGTGGCCCTTTGGAGGCAATCTTGAAATGTGTGATGTGTTTTGTCTGGTGAAATTTGTCACAGTTCTCCAAACAACTTCAAATACTTCGGAATCACTTGACCTTGAGTTCCCAAACCAAAAAGAAACAAGGTACAAATGTCTCAGTCCCAGGCTGGTCCCAAAAAGCAGAAAGTCAAAGAACTCTGCACAAGGTAATTCTTTAAAATATGTAAACTTTTACTATGTATTGAATTTTGTTGCTTTGCCACAGTGGAGATTTATTAGCCTTTAAAGTGTAGCGCTAAACTCCAGATCCATCCCTGTTCTGGCTTTAAGAAGTCCTGATAAAGCCTCTCAATGACCACACAAAGTAAGGCCAAGAGATTGAACTGTCTTAGTCTACCCTGGCCTCAGAGGATCCCAGGAATGTGGGACTTTTCAATCAAAAACCAGGAAAGTACCTGAAAAATCAGAATAAGCTCATCACCCTAAACTAAGGACTTAAAAACAAGAAAAAAGAAAAAAAAAAATACTTTGTCCTATTAAACTTTAAGAGATGCCATAGAACAAATGTCCTGACTATGCAGGAAGCTAACTTCCCCTTAAACACTGTATTTTTGTGGGCTCCATTTGTAGAAAATCCAAAATGCAAATATGAGAATGAATAGATTGGTGGTTCTTACTACTCTAAATGCGGATGAAATCTATCAAGCAAAAGAAGAGTAAAGCTTCAGAGGCAACAATGATTCATTTCAATATGTAAAGGCCAGGCAGGGACTTTCATATAAAAGCATGTCTTTAGCAATCAGCACAGGAGTCTAATTTGCTTCCACTGAGCAACAGGACTTGTCAGACTCATCCAGCGATGGGGACGGGCAACTTCAGTGCTGTTCTCCTTTTTCAGACTCCTCCCTTTGCCTAAGTCCAGCAGTGTCAGAAAGGGCAGCCCAAAATACACACATTGATTAAATCAACAATAGGGGAAGGAGAGAGGGAACCTGACAAGAGCCCACAAAGCAGTAATCTTCTCTGAGGAATATTAAGAGTTAAGAGCTTTACCAATCTAGCCTCAAAAAAAATTGTTTGCTTCCAGACTCAGCTCTAAGGTGCTAATTGATTGATGCCATTTATAAGTAGTCTAAAAATGTTAAATCATTTATTTTGAAATGGCAGATGTTGAAGACACGGGGCTACACTAATCTATATCTCACAGAGAATATCTTCAGGATTATCATACATGATTTCATGTCTGGATTGAGTTTTTATTTTAGACAAGCTTCAAGCACCTAGTATGTATAATGGAAGTTTCCAGAAAAGGTGATCAGGGGCAGTGGATAAGACTGAGCTACAAGGTCATCAAACAATGGCCATATGCCAGCTTCTGTGCTGGATGGCCGCAAACACTGCAGAACAGAGACTGCGCCTTGTCCCCAGAGGAACTGACACCAACAAGAAGAGAATACACAAAAGAAATCCTGTAATTAATGAAAACTGGTAACAAACCTACTTTTCTGGCTTCAAATCACTCACCTATAGCTCCATAAACCACTCACCAGCCACAAAATCGCATGACCCAATACAATTCCAAAGACTTTTTTTCCAGTTCAGTCTTTGTTAGTTTGTGTTCTTAACACAAGATGCTTAAAAATGCATCTTCGTGAAGAAAAATGACTTAACATTACCCAATCATTATTCTGCCAGAGAAGCTATAGTATCCACTTCAGCTATTAAAATGATTCTTACACATCTGTTTGTTGTACTCAATATTTTTAAGGCCCCACAGGCTTTTCATATCCAAAGGCAAAGCTTTACAAAGAAGGTAAGACGCTCATGCCTCCCGCTGGCCAGGCGTCCTCTTGTTGTTTAACATCTGTCCTCCCCAGCTTCTAAATCACACACAGGTGTGAGCCACAGCAGTTTCTGTGGATGACTGACCACATCAATCACAGAGGTCCTGGAAGATGATAAGTGAGCTGAAAAATTCCTATCAACTTGTAACATCCCAGCCTCCATTTTTCATGTGTTGGCATCGATACTTGTGGAAGCAAATCTACTGCAACATCAGTCACATAAAAGTACAGTACATCCATGGTGCATACTCGTAATCCCAGAAGGCTGAGGCAAGAGAATCAAATTGCTGTGAATTTGTGGACAGCCCAGGCTAAATGATGAGTCCGAGGCCAGCCTGAACTACACAATAAGATCTTATCTCCAAAAGCAAAACAAAAGATGCAACACATTCAGTTATACCCCACCTGATAACTGTAATGACAATAAAGGATCATGGTACTGGTCATATATGCAGTCTCACCATGCAGTTCAGACTCATAATGTTCTCCTATCTCAGCATCCTCAGAGCTGGGGTTACTGGCGTGTGCTACCACGCCTGGTTTGGGAGCCAGCACAGTGCTCCCAGGATTCTAGGGCTGGCACAGCACGTGGTACAGGGTATCAAACCTGATACTTTGAGCTTGCCGCTGGGCTATCTCCCTGGTACTAACTCTAATTTTAAATTGTATCACTAGCTCTAAAAAGCTAACCATAAAAAAGTATTTTGTGCTGGCTGGCGCTGTGTTACTGTGTCTCTTGATACACATTTTCTCCTGTGCTTAATCTCATGTTCTTTTGTTCACTGTGGCTCTAGGAACAGTAAGTGATAACACGTCGTGCAGCCTAGGTGTACAGTAGGCCGTGGCATGTAAGTTTGAGTAAGTGCATTCTACACAGTTCACACAACGACAAACTTGCCTCCCGCTCCATATCCCAGAAAGCATGCCCATTGTTAAGCAACACGAGGCCACAGAATGAGAGAGAAAACTGTGCTCTGTTTTTTTCCCCATATTTGAGATTTTATTGGTTGTACTGAGGAACAGTACAGATAATTCACGTTGTACACAGCTCTTAACGCACATGCCATTGTCACATGTATGAGTAGGGGCACAGAAAACAGATGCAAGATGGCCTCACCAAATTCTGACAGTGGAGTCAACAAATGACTGCTCCTGCGGGCCCCCAATCTCCATCCACCCCCCACTCCTTCCTCACAGAGTACCTGATATTTTTTCCAGCTTCCCCATGAACCTCCACACCAGGTAGCTTAATCTTCAAACAGGAGCCAATCTTCAAACGTGATACATGCGATGTATCAGTGGTGGATAGTAGTGAGGATATTACCGTTTCAATAAGGATCAAGGTCTCTAAGACACGAAACTCTAAGTATAGGTGCCCAGCACTGGTGAGCGGCAGGGCTAGCTTAGATCTGACCAACCTAAAAAGCTCCTGGCTATAAATCTGCAATGTGCTGGCCTAACAACCAGCTGGCACATGGGGTGTGAGAGCCTCAGAGGCAATCTCCGTGTCTTACACCATGGTCGTCGGACAACATGAATTCAGGCTGTCTTCGGTGCATTATAGAGTGATACCCAGAGCATCTGTTCAACTAAATAATAATAATGACTGTAGGTACATGCTGTACATCCTGAACTATATTGCTTCATAGCTTTCTGTCATATTGTTATTTAGATTTTTGCAAGCTAACATTTCTCTATCTCCAGGGTAGATAATTTTTCATAAGGCAGCCTGTGGAAAATATTGGTAGATGGCCTCTTGACTATTAAGTATAGATTAATTTTTCTAGAACTTATTTCAAATGTCATTCAGTTCACAGTACTTTCTCTGTTATTAGTAGTAATAAAAATAATAACAGCAGCTTTGTCTCTTGGACATTTGCCACATACCAGGTTTTCTGCCTTATATTTTGCTCAGGCTTCTGGCATCCTCCAGAGCAGTTATTATTATCCCTCTTTCTGAAGTTGTAGAGAACACCCAAGGTCACACAGAGAAACTGCCCTACATTTGCCTGCCTCTTTTATGAAAGAGCTAAAGAGAATTTATCAAGGATTTTGCTTCTGGACAGGTTTAGTGATGAGGCAGGCAAGATGCTATGTGCCTTGGCTACCACCCAGGACATGGGAAGGCACAAGGTTAAGACAGGCAGCTTCTAAAACTCTCTGTTTTCTAGAGGATATTTATGAGCCTGGGGATGAGTCAAGAATGCTATAGCCAGTTGCAGAGTGTAAGAACTATAATCAACGCCATGGGACTCTGCAGAAACGGTTTAAGCGGAGGAAACAGCTTTCCAATTTAGACTTGCTTTTTCCAAAGTAGGTAATCACAGAGCACAAAGACTGTCAGCCACATGCTAAAAGCAGTGCTGTCTGGATCAGCCCTCCATGACAAACTCAACCTTGTCCCAGACTAATTTCTAAGCACTCATGCCTCTTGGGTAATATTATTAACCTGGCTTTCATAGGCTAAACTGAGATTTCACTTAGAGGAGGACTGGGGTGGGCCTGGGGTGGGGAGGACGAATTGTAGTTCTCCATATTCTTCTTCTCTTCCCAGAGAGAGGAAAATGTGCTAGAATATTAATGGTAGATGCACCCATGAGAAATTGAATTGTCCTACTTTCCTGTGTTTGCCTAGCATTGCTTTCTGTTGCTTACTTTATAACTTCTGGAGACAGTTTTAATGAGGCATATCCAGACATGGGTTCTCTATGATGAGTCCTTCTTATAAAGACAGAAGCTCCTTCACAGTAAACACAGCTTTCCTCTCATTGAAAATGGAAGGAAAGGATTTTAAAATACTGCAACAATTATGCAGGTTAATAATTATTCAAGAAACAATTATCCCGTTTATGGATGTTCTGTTTCTGTACTTACCTCCCTCTTCTCATCTACTTAGAATCATCAGTGTTCATTAGCACCTCTTGCAGAAGGCACTAAGCAAATGAGGGAAGGTAAGATTCAAAGTAAAATTGCAGTAAGTGATCACCAAGCACCTGCCCTGCACCTAGCGCTGAGATGGGCCCTGAGTGTCCCAAGAGAGGAGTAAGTGGCCCCTCTCTGTGGCTGCTGTGACAAAGGTCGCCCTGGGCATGACTTCAAGCACTACAAAACCCTAGTGAGAGAGCGAGTAGCTGGGGAAGAAGGGAGGAGACAAAGACAGCAGGAGTGGCATGAAAGAGAAGGTGATGAGATAAACAGGATGCCGGGCAAGTAACAGTGACTTCAGCCATGTGCAGGGGCTGGGACCACAGTGTGTGCTGTAGAGTAGCCCTAACACAGACAGGGAAAAGTAAGCAACAGAAAGCAATGCTAGGCAAACACAGTAAGGAGTGGTGTGAGGAGATTTCATGCAGGCGGTCATTGTACACCCCAGTTTGCCTGAGTTAGTCCTGAATTATGGTCACTATGTCAACATAATTAGCGTAGCACCCCCATTCACTCTCAGAAGTATCTTATCCTTGACACTAAACTAATGGCATAATCACAAATTTAAGTCACCTATGTCTTCACTTTCCTCTCCTTTATCCGTGGAAAACAATGCTAAATGGTCATGTTCTTTGTTGAGTCTGAACTTGTCCTCAGAATCCTACTGAAAATATGTTAGGCAACAATGCAAACTGGAATTGGATCCATAGGTGTCTCCATGCTTTTGCAACCATGAAGGGTTGCAAACAGCAGCCCCCAGACCATATCCCTACAGCATTTTTAATTTGTTCATCCCATATACAATTTTATCTTACGATTCTCCACCAACATTTACTGTCATGAGTTCTAACTTGGACATCTATATCTCTGGCTTTATTTGAGAAGCTGTAAAATCCACCAGCATAGGACTTGTGTTCTATCATGGTGGCAACTTGATGAAGCTGAGTTGTAGACACCTCTTCCATCCCATACCTACCTGTGGTCATCGGCTTTCAGGGAAGCCACTCTCACTTCCTAGTGTGACACGTGACCAAGAGACTATGACAGAGTAATGTCATGTCACTTCAAAGATTAGGTCATAAAGACACTTATGACCCTGTCAGTCTTAAGTCACTGGCTCTGCTGGAAACCAAGCTGGCAGCTTGTGGAAAGGCCATATGGTGAGGAACAGAAGCCTCTGTCCAACAGCCATGCGCACAAGTCTTGGTGAGGTAGGGCTTCCAGTTCAGTGACAGATCAAGATAACTGAAGCCCATACCTGCATCCTGACAGCAGCTTCCCAGAAGACCTGAGCCTTCAGAATCATTCAGTAGAACTGCTTCCTGCCCCTCAGAAACCCCAGATGACATAAGCATTTGTTGTTTCAAATGACCATATTTTGGAGGCAATTTGTTCCACAGTAACCAACAACAAAAACACCAACACCTCTGTTCATATATTACCTGTCTGATTCTCAACAAAGCTGAGGTTGCTTTAGAAGAAAAAATATTATGAAGGTTTTTAACAAGAAAGTGAGGTCATATCTGGTCTTACATTTATTGTACTGGTATTTTTGAGAGGGGAATGTACACGGGAGCATCAAGATCAACCTCAAGTTTCCTGAAATGCTCATAAGTAGACCTCATAGCCCTACAGAACAAGACTGTGATACCTAAAAGAGAAGGTTCTAGATTCTATGTCACACTAGATAGATGAAAGATAGATAGATAGATAGATAGATAGATAGATAGATAGATAGATAGATAGATAGATATTCAAATCTTCCTACCATTGAAACATTATACAAATTTGGCAACTCAGCCTTTCAGGGCCCTTGTCTGAAAAGTGGAATTAGTCCAGCTTTCAGCTATAAGTAATCAAATGTCCACCTTTCACATAGCCCACACAGTTTCTTTTTCTCACATAACTAAGCACAGAGGTGGGCAGTTTCTGCAGGAGGGTTAGCTGTGCGACAGCAGCCTCTGGACCCCAGGTTGCTTCCATCTCCTGACACTTGTTTTCTCAGCCTGTTGGCTTATGTCCTTGTCCTTCCAAAAGGGCTGCTGGAGCTAAAACCCTCACATTTGTGACAGAAGGAAGTTGGGACAGATGGAGAGCTTTCACCTGGCTTCAGGTATCTCAACTTATCAGGAAAGAAAAAGCTTCTCAGGAGACTACAGCAGAGTTCTGCTTCTATCTTATTGGCTAGAGCTAGATTATAGAGCTACATTAGCAACAATAAATGCTGGGGACTAAACATGTTGACATAGAGGCAAAGTTGGATTCTGGTAACAAACAAAAAGAGAAGGATGAATGTTAAGGATTTAATTGCTTCAAACTATTCAAATGACTTCAGAATATTAATAAAAGGGCTAAAATAATTTGATTCATTTTTAGGATAACCATGTAGTAAGTGTAGTGTGCAGTAACTGTTGAAATTATAGTGATCCAGGGGCAACCCGCTCAGGCCCTCCTTCTGTCCCTCTCCGACAAAAGCTTTTCTTTTTTTTTTTTTTTTTTTTTTTTTTTTTGCGGAACTGGGGATTGAACTCATGCCCTTGTGCTTGCCAGGGAAGTGCTTTTTCCACTGAGCCATCTCCCCAGCCCCCAGAAGCTTTTCTATCCAATAAAATTTTTTCCTCAACCTCCGTTTGTTCCTAAAATTCATTCTTCAGTTTTAGAGAACACAAACTCATCCAGGTCAGTTGGGAGTTTTACCTCCCTGTATCAGTACCACAAAAAAAAGAAAAAAAATTTTTAAAAAAAGAAATTATAGTGATCCAAAAACAAAATGACTCATCTTGAACTGGGACATGGAAAAAGAAATAATTGTTATAACGGGCTTTAGAAGAAGGGCAGTTGAAACTTGCTTAAAAGGTTTATTTCACTTTTAATTACTATCATTTCTCTTTTTCCTTTTAACTACAAAATTGTTTCCCACATCATTGTCTCTTTCCTTTCCAATTATTTTATAATTGTGCGCCTTTGTTAGCCTTCAAGTACTTTATTATTTTAAAAATCCAACCTGAGGAAATATAAACTTTGAGTCCTTACTCTTGCTCAATTGAAATGCCACTTACAGTACTTTAATGCTATCTCCCAATTACTACCCGGCACAATTATGCAATCACGTAAGGCTGAACACTGCGTCCTGTTCTTCAGAATACACCTGCTTTAGACATAGCTCACTTGCATGAAGTAAAAATATTGCCTGTGGCTACACTGACATTAAACATTTCTGGAGCTAGCAGACAGCACAGTTCCCAGAAATCCAGTTGCACATTGCTGGGACACTTTGCTGACACATGCTCTTGTGGATCACGTCCTCAGAGGGCCACTACATGTTTCCCTGCAACCTGGGAATTGCATGCATATTGTTAGAAACAGAAAGATGAGTAGCATGAGATATGCCTTTAAAATGGAAGGAAAATTCTAGGCATGTACTTTAAGGGGTGGTTCTTCACTTGTTCACACTAGCATCCTGCACAGTAACCAAAAGATAACCCAACTGTCCATCAAGGAATGGTGGAGAAAAACTGTGCTGTAGGTGTACAGTGAAATAGTATTCAGCCCTTAAAAAAGAAGGAAATTTTGACACATGGATGAACCTTTGGGACCTCATGAAAATGGAGCAAGCCAGCCACAAAAACACAAATGAGGGTTCTAGGGTAGTCAAATTTATGGAGAAAGAAAGTAGAATGGTGATTGCCAGGGAATGGGAAGTTACTTTTTCATGGGGACAGAATTTCTTTTTTTTTTTTTTTTTTTTTTTTTTTTTTGGTACTGGGGAATGAAATCAGGATCTTATGCTTGCCAGGTAGGTGCTAATGCCACTGAGCTGTCTTCCTGGCCCCAGAATTCTAGTTGGGGAAAATAAAAAAATTCAGGAGGTGGCGAATGTAGATGTGCTTAATGTCACAAAACTGCAAGCTGCAAAAAACGGATAAGAGTATAAATAATATCTGTATCCTATCACAACTTTTAAGTGGAAAAAAAAGAAGGAAAAGGAAGGCACTGGAGTGTGATATGCCCACTCCACAAACTCTTCACTCCCCCACTGCACCCCACATGCAAAGTCATCTGAAAGTTTGCTCACTCAGGAGAAAGAAGGGAACACACTGGGGAAGCGCCGTCCAGCCTCCTTCTAGATGTGGACAGTATCTTTGAGCTGTCCAGGGCAGCATCTCGTCCTTTTACAATAAATGTGTGCGATATTTATAATCAAGGGGGAAAATACAACAAAATGAGCAGCAAAACAGCCACTGGCAAAAAAATACTCTCCCCATATCTGGTCAGGGCAGTCCTTCCCCCAGCCTAGAAGGTTTACATTTCTGCTTAGCAGCAGGGAAGAGCGCTGCCTTCACCTTTCATGGCTTGTTTCATGATAAACTCAGGTCAGCAGTTGCCCAGCTAACCTGGAATGATTTTGCTCTGCTTCCTGCAGCACCAGACTCAGCAGCAGCGAGACCCTGGAGCCCGCAACTGTGTAAGCAGCTTCAGCGACATCAAACCACAGAGCCCCTGCAGACAACCGACTCTTTTTGTTGTTTCCCATTAGAACTTTTTATATTTTTGTGGTTGTTGTTTCTTGGAGAAGATGAGGGTGTCTCATTGAAGCTTTAGGAAAATCACGGAATGTTAATGGGATCTAATTGGCTCCTGTGGTTATCTCAAAGACGCTGTGGTCATAAAAGTTAATTAAATTAGATTCATTTGCATATTCAAGACCGTTCCTGTCCTCCCTTTAAAAGCAGAGAAAAAGAAAATGTGTCCCAGCCTCCTGGCTGGAATTAAGACACACAACAGTGTCCGGACCGGACCGCTGTGCTCCTAAGCAGAGCCTGGGAGTAGCAAGTGATCCTTTTAACCCCCTTGCCTTGCTTGTACTCTCTGCATTTTCTAGGTGAGTGTCAACACAGGCATCACATTGGTACACACTGCGGTTCTTGCTCTGAAATTTAGAGCAAGTCTTTTATAGAGAGGTTTGCTGTGCATAAAGACTGCGGTAATTTTCTAAAGAAAAAGTGAATCCAGAACATTCGACAGAAAATGCACTGACAACATTTACAGCTAGAAGCAGTTGGGCTTTGTGTGTATGCTTGCAAGTTGATTGGCAACAAGATGGCCTATAGCTTCATGTACTATGGGACCCTAAAGGATTGTCTGGTCTAATCTGCTGCCTGAGGCAGCCTAAAATAACTGGCTGAAATGGAATTCTGGCCTCTTTTTGGCAGCCCTTACAGGAGGTGTTTCCACAAGCTTCCTCCTCTATTATCCGATCCACTTGAACAATGATACTTAATATCATACCAGAGAATGTTCCCTTGTATCAAATGTCTGTCCCCTGTGTGGCTGATTTACCACTGGGCATGCAATGCAAGTGTGGGTGCTGCCTAAGGCTCCCCACGTGCTCATGCGTACATTTCATGGGAACATCAGTTAGGGCTTGGATCTGTCCTACAGATTGAAGGCAACGTCTGTCCTGTTTCCTCCAGCCCCCCTATGCCGAGTTTGGGAGAAATAGAGGTAACAGAACAGAACAACCGCCTGCCCTTGTGCCCAGAACACATGACAGCAACTGCACGTGTGACATGTTACAGACCTAACACAGGCTGAGACGAGGAGAAAGCTTTCTGACTAAAGCAGTGTTTCACCTGAAACTCGAGGACATGAATGGAGTTACTATCATGTGGAGAAGAAAATTCAAAGTAGAAAAGCTCAGCACATGCAAAGCCCCTAGCAAGAGCCTGCGCTGTACTGAAAGGCAGCAGAGATGCGGCCAGCCAGACCAAAGTGGCCACAACTGAGCTACGGAATCATTTTGCTCACACCTGCTTGGCACTGACAGCAGCCAGTGCTCTAGCCCTGCCCCATTCGATTTTAGAACCCTGAGCACCTGGATTTCTGGCAGCAAGGGCCAGATTTGACATCTGTAATATGAGGAGGTCAAATCTGGATTCTGCTAACTCAACTCCTGGATTCAGTTAGCAGTGATGGTCCCTGTACAGCTGTGAAGTGGGTCACTTTATTTCTGAGCTGTGGCACATTTAGGAGCAGAAAGAGGGATGCTGAGACACAGCCAGGAGGCCTCGCTGCAATGTGCTGTTTAAGATTATATTACAAGGTGGATAACATGAAACTTACTACTTTAGCCCTTTTTAGATGTACAGCTCGTCATTGCAACAACAACTCAAGCTTTCTGATTCTAGCTGACTTTTAAATGACACTGATACAGGGAAACCTCCAAATGACACAGGGAGAAAAACTGATCTCCCAACCTGAAAGGTATCCGGGACAAGTTCATGTTTTCTAAAACCAAAGGATGAATTTTAGGAACAAACAGAGGTTATGAGTAGAACATAATTATTGGGGGAAAGAAAGCTCCTGTCCAAGGGAGGGACAAGAGGGGGGGCCTGAATAGGTTGTCCCCAGGAGCTCTCTTCTGGGACTTTCATAGAGGAAAGCCATATGGTGAGGTGGGTCTAAGGTGGTGGAGAAGATATGGGAACTCACTTAGGTGGGCATGATGTTGGACAAAACTGTGGTCAACCAATGAGTTTATAAGCACAATTGCTCATGTAAAATTGATTAAATCCAGTATCAAATGGGGAAGGAGTCACATAGCAAGTGGGCATGAATACAGGACAGGGTCTCCTTCTGTTGGCCATTGGGCTAGTGACTCATTTGGGCTCTTTCAAGGTGATTGATACCTATGTAGAATATCAATCCCTGATGCCCATCCCGACAGAAGTAAGGAACTATGTTTCCTCTTTTTCTTGGCTTTGAGGTAAGACCCATATGGGAGTGTCTGTCTCTTCCCAGTTGTAAAGTCCCCTTGTCTTCCATCTTGTCTCCTTGAAGGCCTGGCCCTCTTTGTCTGCCTATAATATTTCTATCTAATGCAGCTGCCTACAACAACACCAGGCAAGTTTTACAAGTACCCTAACAACCCACGAACCTGACCACTGATCTTATTAGTGGAAACCTTGAGAGAGCAGGTACTGCCCTTATAGCAAAGTGGTATTTCGTACCCCCCAAAATGGGTAGAAACAGACAGGAAAATCGTTCCCTGTGCCTCTAAAGACGAGAACATAAGTTTAATATCCAAATTTTACTGAGTCTTATCTATGTACCTAGCACCAAACTAGCATCACTCCTCTGTTACATGACAGGTGGGTAATATTATTTCCATTTCATGGACAAAGGAATAGATTCCAAGGGAAGCTGACTTCCCACTAGAGCCCGTGGCTTTCAAACTGGGCTCTGTCTGTTTTTCTTTTCTTTTTCTTTTTGAGAACCAGGAATTGAACTCAGGTTCTTGTGCTTGCCAGGGAAGTGCTTACTCCATCTCCCCGGCCCCTCTGCCTATTTTTTTGAAAACAGCTATGGGGAGCATTCATGAGTAGATCTGAACAAAATTAATGAAAGCAGAGAAGGACAACACTATTTTTTTTTTTTTTTCTGTTTTACCCTGCCATGAGGGCAGGGCTGGCACAGCATGTGGTGCTGGGGATCAAACCTCAGTCCCCTGTGGCTGCCTAAGCTTACCTAAGCAGACAATTTAGACCACTGAGCTGTCTTGCTGGCCCCAAAGCTGAATTTAAACCCACCCTGTTCTTTGTGACTCAGATATATGATTGATTTTGTCACATACTTGCTAGCTTCTCTGCTTCAGTCTTTGTGCTCTCTCTTGCCTATGAGACCAGTGGTATTTACTACCCGTTTTTCAAGGATGGCATGTGGCTCGGTTGCTTAATTAAGAAGATCATTAGAGCATCAGGGAGCTTAGCAGTTGGGAAGGGCTAACAGCCGGAGGAAGGGTTGAGCTTTGCCCCTCAGGTGGTGACAGAGAGGGAGGAATAATGAGACCCAGAACCACTGGGCCTCTAGAAATCTCCTCTGTGAGTCAGTAGAACTGAAAATAAATGCAGAGACAGGGAAACTGTCAGAAAATTAGGGTGAGGAGCTAAGGTTTTGTTTTCCTCTCAACAGGTGAGAAGCCAATGAAGAAGGCAAGAGAATGAGTTAAAAATAGTATGGCAGTGGCAGTTGATGCTCACACAATAAAGAGAGCACTGCAGAGCACGCAGGCCTGGGGGAGGAGCCACGGGGCAGCAGGCGCTGGCAGGAGCAAAGGCATAAACACTGTGGAGCAGCGAAGGCTCCGAAAGCCACTGCATCGGATGTAATGGGAAATGAAGACAGTGTGTAGGCTTCCACAGCAGGCAGAGGTGTGTTGTGTTTGTTTGGTTGGTCGGTGTGGGTTTGGTTGGGGTTGGGGTTGGGGTTTTTGAAACAGAGTCTTCTCTGTAATCTATGTTGGCCTCGAACCCCCAACATTCCTCCTGCCTCAATCTCCTGAATGCTAGGATTACAGGTATGCGCCACCCTGGCTCCTGGTAGTTTTGTTTTGTTTTTTTTTTTTTTTCTTAGAAATTGTTTTATTTTCCATCAGCCTCATTCTCATTTTGCTTAAGCGTTGGCAGAACAGCTCAAGACCACTCTGTGGTGGTTCCTGCCCACTCAGTGGCCTCCGCGGTGAGGGCTGCAGACCAATCTTCTGTGGCCAGCTGAGCACTCCAGTCTTCAGAGGGAACAGCCAAATGGGCACAGAAGGCACCCGCACGCCCTTGGACCAGTCTGTGACCTCAGGCTGAGCAGCAGTGAACTCCGGAGCTGGTGCGGTCCATTCACCCTGAAATTCCTCCTTGCTCACAGCCTTTTCAGCAGCAGCCTGCTCTTCCTTTTCAACCTCTTCAGGATCCCGGTAGAAGTAGAGATCAGGCACAACTTCTAATGGGTGTTCACGGGAGATGGTGCCACGCATGCGCAGCACTTCCCGGGCCAGCATCCACCACATCGGACCCACAGAGTGAGGTCCTTTATGGTTGCACGGGATGGCAATGTTCGCATAGTGCCGAGGAGAATCTGTGTTGCACAAAGCAATGGTTGGCAGACTGACATAAGATGCCTCCATTAGGGGCTGGTGGTCAGCCCTGGGGTCAGTAACCACCAGGAGACGTGGCTCTCGGAAGGCTGCCTGGATCTGGTTAGTGAAGGTTCCAGGAGTGAAGCGGCCAGCGGTAGGAGTAGCTCCAGTGGCAGCAAACTTCAGCACAGCCCGCTGGCCTGTGCTCTTAGAGGATATGACACTGCCATCAGCTGGGTTTTCAATGGCTGCTGTGGCTCGAGCTGCCAGGAGGAGCTTCTCCCAAGTCCGCTTTAGATGTATGATGTAGATTCCATCACTTTTCCTTTATAGATAGACTGCTCCATCTGGAAATCCAGGTTGGTGCCGCCTAACTGGGTTCCTGCAGCAAGGAACTTGAGGACGGCCTCCTCCTTCATTTGCAGGACGTCAAGGGCTCCGGACATTGTGAAGTTTCCCTTTTAGTTACGTCGGGAATCAAGAACAACACTGTATGGACCCCTGCTTGGGCAGTACGGAAAGCCCTGGTAGAGTTTTGAAGCAAAAATATTCACCCTTTGGAGTAGTCAGGTATTGCTACCTTGGCCTGCACCGCCCCTGTGGTTCACCTCTAGGCCTCCCCTCTCGTCCCCACATGGCACACTCCACACACTGAATCACTGAGCCCTCACCGCTTTCCATGACAGGGCTTCCTGATTATGACGTCTAAGAATTGGTCCAAGACGCAGGCAAAGTGGAAGTAGATCCGGCTGGAAAGGAACCAATCAAGGCTCCAGCAGAACGGATGAACGGAGTAGCAGTGACAATGTCAGAGTCATCCCTAAATGTAGAAAGATCCTCCAACTTTTGTTTCCCTCTGCTGCTTGGAGTCTCTAGTAGCAGGAAGGCCCTACCTAGACAATCGTTTAAAAACCATCTAACTAAGTCATTTCTTTAGACTAGTTCATGTCAACTTATTAGAGCCTTTACAGCCTCAAAAATCCCTTCATAGAGCACCTAGATTTGTGTTTGGTGAAATAACCAGGAGGTAAGTATATGCACCAAGCAGCTGCCTGCTCCCTGTCATTCCGGTTGAATCTTTTCACGTGAGAATCCCTTTGTTGCCGGGCGTGGTGGTGCGTGCCTATAATCCCAGCACTCGGGAGGCTAAGGCAAGAGGGCAGGAGGATTGTTGTGAGTTCGAGACCAGCCTGAGCTACAAAGTGAGCTTAAGGCCAGCCTGAGCTGCATAGTGAGACCCTGTCTCAGGAAGACAAAAAAAAAAAAAAAAAAAGAATCCCTTTGTAGGCTGCTCCAGACAGAAACACAATATAAAGGAAGTTCTGGGAGATATTCAGCCCAGTGAAGTGGACACACTACAGGTCATTCCATAGCATAACTTTCTCCTTAACCTCCAGTTTGACCCTGAATGAAAGAAATTAACAGAAACGCATAATATTCGGAAGTTTAGGGGGACAACATTGCTAGTAGAACAGCACTGACTCTACAGAGAGAAGGGAAATTAGAAAATCTGGGAGCCAAAATCTCACTGTGACTACAAAGTGAGACTCTAAAAACACAAGCAAATTAAGAATCCAATTCTAGACCTTCCACAAACTAGAGTATTTGTGCTCATCAATGAACCGATCAATAAACACTGAAATGAAAATCACCTTTACACTCATCTGAAAAACACAAGGCCCTATGCTAACCTCTGGGAATATGGTGACATCTTTATCTGTTGGGCTGCTGTCACAAAATATCATAAATCGGGCAATTTATGAGCAACAGAAGTGTCGCTGAAGGTCTAAACTCAAGGCACCAGCAGTGTAGGTAGATGTCTGGCAAGGGTGTGGTCTCTGCTTCAGAGACTGCTAAGTCCTTGCAGGGTGGGAGGGGAAAGGCAGCCGACCTCATTCTCTCTTACAAAGGCACAGCCTCAGTCTGAGCCCCCACTGCTGTCACACTGGTTATTTAGCTCCAGCATGTGCATTTGGGGGATGTACCAACATTTAAATCATAACCGGTGGTAAATAAAACACCTAGGACTAAGCCCCTAGGGATGGAAGGGTAGAGAGATACACAAGGGTCAAATAGTTTAAGCTACAAGCCCACAGTTCTTCCAAGAAAGACCCTGGAGAGTAAATCAGATGCCATCAGTCCTTTCATGAGTCCTAGATACTTCCTTATTGCCATTTCTGCATACATAAATACACACACACACACACACACACACATACACACACACACACACACAGGACACAATAAGGTTTGTGTAACTCCCTGAACAAAATGAGGAGCCAGAGCAATATGTCTAACTGACAATGACAATCTGTTGATCATAGAACCTATGTGTGACATGTATTGAATAATCAGTGATTGAATCACGTGCCTTTAAGCTTAGCTTGTATCAAATGCCTCCAGGAAAGGTTAGAAAGAAGAAGGAGGAAAAAAAAAAAAACCCTAGAATTTGCTCACTGGCTTAGAGACAGTGAGTTATGTTGTGGGCTATGGTAAATTCTTCGCAGCACTAAAAATAAATGAAGGGCAGATCAGTCACCCTGGGGAATTTTATCTGCTTCATTCATGCATCCAGAGATGCTGCTTACGTAAAACCAAAATAAGGACAACCAAAAGGGTACTGAGGAAGACAGGCAAAGATAACGATTCACATAGAAACCAAGGAAACAAGCAAGCAGTTGATGAGAATACCTGGAGCGGTCCCTATTGCAAACCTCTGGGCAGGGATTTGGCCTGTGAAGGTAATACAATATCTCAATATTTTCTGATGGCTTCTGAGGAGTAAATTTAGCAACATCTTCCTGGAGAAAAAGCTGCAGCCTTCAGCTGTTCTCTCTCTCCACATTCAGCACAGACCTTGTCACGGGCTCTCGAGGATTTACACCTCACACTGGCAGGCACTCTCACCATCCGTCCTAGAAATACTAGCTCCTCCTTGACCGCCAGACAGGCGCCAGAAAGTCAATCAAATACCATGGAACTCAGAGATAAGCAAAAGCACCCAAAAGTTTCCAGGAGTTTCCTTCGGCCAAGTTCAGCACCAAGTTATTTTCTTATATGAATGCTTTCTAAAGGAAATAATTTATCACAAGCCTGCAGGAAAGGTCAGTTCCTTGTCTCCAGCTGCCTATAGAACTAGTCTAGGATTGGTTGGAGGTGGGTCTAAGAATCTGGAAATTCAGTTCCTGGTCAAGTGTGTCAGTGTTTTAAAACATTCTCCAAACCCAGCAGCACCATCTGGAAGGGCTCCATAATTTACAACACTTCTTGCTAAATCAGCTGGCCAAGTGCAGAACCAATGACTTTGGCTTCCATACAACACTACGCTGCAGCTGGGAGGTATTTTAAGTGGGTAATGAGTGGTTCCTTCTCTCAATGACCACATCCAAATATTCTGCCTAGAATATGCAAAATTCCCCATCAAGGCTGCCTTAGGAATCCCTGTCTCCTAACTTAGGACCTTAATCTTCATGGAAAAAAAAAAAATACTAGATCCCTCTTCTCTAGTGATACTTAAGAATGCAATTGTGTAGCAATGACTAATGCACTTTGTAGCTCTCTCTCTCTCTCTCACACACACACACACAGACAACGGCATATCCACAACAGCACTCCAACACATACACTTTCTACTAGTTCTGGGTTTTGTAGGACTTATACCTTGCATCCAAGAATGGTGGCCAACTTTTTCTTTGTTTAGTTAAAATAGCTCTTCTAAAATTATAGGAGAGCCCTTTTTCTTGAGAAAATATACATAAGAAATATTTCCCTGCCTTTTGCCTCTGAGAAAAATACAGCTATCTATGGAAAATGTGCCCTCTCTCTTTTTTCCCCTCTCTTGCTCTCGCAGATAAATGTAGCAAAGCAGATGGAAGCGCCTTCTGTGAAGAAGTGAAATCCTACGCTCCTTGTACGCAACCTCCGCTCGTTGTTAGCAGACATGCGCTACACAGTCGAAGAGTGGGACTCTTCGACTTAGAAGGTTGTCCTCTTTGCCCAAGGTACTTTGGGGCTTTGCTGCTAAGCATGGAGCTCCCAGGTGGCAGCTGGCATCCTGAGCTCAGGAGAAATGTAGATTGCCAGCCCCCACACCAGACCCCTGGGAGTCAGAATCCACACTTTAAGATGATTTGTGTCTCCGTTTTTGTGAAATGCCATTTTAGAGCATACTGTTGCTGTTGGCCTAGTAAGTTCTCTAACTCCCCAAAATCTCTATCTTGCTATTGAGACTACTTTTTGGGCAGCTGATGCATAAGAGCGTACATTATTGGGAGCTAACAGTGCATCAGGTGTAGACAGGGCAGAGGGTTAACAAAAGTTCTGCAGTGAATAAAAGAGCTGGCTGGAGCTCAGTCTGGCTTCTGCGTCTACATTTTCTACTACTGTGCTTGTAAGCCAGGTGCTGCTGGGATCATATTGATATTTGGGACCTGGTAATTTTGTGGGACAGCCCTATGGCCTGTATGATGTTTTACATTCCTGTTATTGACTCGGTGCCCAGATACCTACAATGTCCTGACAGAAAATCCCTCCTCATTTCCAGGCACCTGTGGAATAGCACAGGTCACATTAGGAACTATAGTAACTTCTTGTGTTCGTGCAGTAATTCTGAGAACTTTGTTTCCCAGGACTCGCTGTTTTCTTCCAGTGTTCAATCCACCCAGAAAATCCTCCAACATTTTATATTTTATTTTATATTTCACCAGAAGGCTGTAAGTTGTGAGATCTTCTTTCTACAGACTTGAAGATAAGTTTCCTCCTTTTTGTGGCAAGCCATCTGGTTGGGAATTAGTCTTTAGTATATGCAATAGCTGAGAAACGATTCAAGGCAATAGAAGATTAAGTCCAGGGTGATCCAAAAAGACCTAACTTCCCATTCTGGCTTGTACTACCTGCTGGTTGTGAGCTTGCTGGCATGCTCCAACCCTCTGCTCCCCTTTCTGTAGAATGGGGGCATCGTTAAACAATACCTATAGGTTGCCAGCACAGGTCCTAAAGCATGACACATTAGTCACCCCTGGAAATCACCATCTCCCCTTAAACAGTGGGAGAACACTGCAAAGCTGGGCTGCAGAGAGGACGTGTGGAAGAGACAGCATGCTGGGCAGGCAGTACACCTAAACAAAGAGCCCGGTGTCCAGGTGAGCTGACTGAGCAAAGAAACAGGACAGGAAACCAAGCTGAATGAAGTGAAGGGGCCAGGCAAGAAGCTGTGAGCATATGGATGCGGATTCTCCTTAAAATATCTTCAGTGTGGTGGCTTTCAAGTGCAGAACTGCAAGCTTACAGGAGAGGTTAACGACTTGAGGACATCTTCTAGTCATTGCCCATCCCAGCCATTCTCCCACCATGGAACATAGTGTTGCTATTTGTTACCAAGATCTTAACTTTCCTTAGTTTATTTATTAGTACCCATTTGCTGTACATTGTGTTCCTCTTAGGGAGTAGGTATTGGTATTTACATAACTTAATTCCCTTTATTTCCCTTTCTTTTACTACTGCCTTCTCTCCTTCTCCTCTGAATCCCCTTCCCCCATATTATTATTATTGTTGTTATTATTATTATTATTTTTTTTTTTTTTTTTTTTTTGGCAGAACCAGGGACTGAACTCAGGGCTTTGCACTTGCCAGGGAAGTGCTTATTCCACTGAGCCATCTCCCTGGCCCCTATTATTATTATTATTAATTGTTCTTGTTTCTAACACATAATGATTGCTTTCACTATGGGGAGTTGGAGCATGACACATCTTAAATATCTTTTATTCCGCTTTTCCTGTCCCTACACTGTCTCTTGGTCCCTTCCCCCATTTGTGTGACATCTAGCTGCCTGTTTCCTTTTATGAATTTTTTTATTTTGTACTCTATTTGCACTTTGGATTGCTCAAATGAGAGAAGACATACAGTATTTAAGTTTGTATGTCTGACTTATTTCATTTAATATTATGTTTTCAAGCTAAATCCACTTTCCTATATCTACTTCAAAGTTATCTTTCTTCATAGCTGGGTAGTATTACAGTATGTGTAGACATCCTCTTTTTTTTATCCACTAATCTGCTGATGGACATACAGGAGGCTTCCAAGGTTTAGCTATTGTGAATCGTACTGCTATAAACATTAGCATGTATGTCCGGGTACAATATAATGTCCTTAACTCTTCTGGGAAGATACCTTGAAAAGAACCATCTGTGTCAAATAAAATTTCTATTTTTAAGGCCGACGAGATAGCTCAAGGGACTAAGCACCTGCATTGGCAAGATCAGGGACCGCAGTTCCAGCCCTGGTCCTGCATGCTGCACTGTCCCCATCCCCAGGGCCAGGCCTGGTGGCACACACCTGTAACGCCAGTGCTGGGGAGGCTGAAAACAGGAGGATCACTACAAGTCCTAGCTGCATGCTGACTCTATGTCCCAAATACATAAATTTTTTTTAAAAATTCTATTTTTAGTTCTTTGAAAAATCTCCACACTGGAGTCCACAACGGTTGTACTAGTGTACATTTCTACTAGCGATGCTGAAGTGTTCTTTTTCAACAACAGTCATCCCAGCATTTGGTATGATTTGATTTCTTTATGATTGCCTTTTTTCTGGAGTAAGATGAAATCTCAGTGTTTCAATCTGCATGTCTCTAATAGCCAGCAGTTAATGTCTTTTAAATTTTTTTTTTTTTTTTTTTTTTTTTTTTTTTTTTTTTTTTTTTTTTTTTTTTTTTTTTTTTTGTCTTTTTGAGACAGTGTCTCACTATGCAGTTCAGGCTGGCCTCAAGCTCACTTTGTAGCTCAGGCTGGTCTCGAACTCACAACAATCCTCCTGCCTCAGCCTCCCGAGTGCTGGGATTACAGGCATGCGCCACCACGCCCGGCTTAATGTCTTTTAAAAGTCTGAATACAGAAATGGTACCAAAGGCATATTTGTAATTTTTTATTTACATTCAAACCTGTGACCTCATTTCCAATTTCATGAAATGCCTTTTAAGTGCAGACGTGGGCCAAGTCATGTAGCTGATAAATACACACACAAGAAGATATTTAAGGACCAGAGAGACAGCCATGAGCTGCCCAGCAAGCATAAGGTCCTGAATTTGATCCTTAATACCAAAAAATGAAAATAAATAAATAAACAAGAAGATACTTAATTCTTCAATTTTATAAAGTCTACCACTTCCACCTAAAGGGCCCCCAAAACACCAAGAAGCTGATGCTTCCCACTGTACTAAAAGAGCTCACTATGGCATTCATGTTTCAGCTGTTCATCTACAAAAGTCCTATCTCACCCAGCAGAAAAGAATAATTAGCAGGTCAATTCAATCTTGCTACCTCCAATCCCATCTGTGTGGTAAGTCAGCTTTTTGGCCTACATTAAAGTCATTAGCTCTCCATATATAAATAAGGCCCATGAATTTGAACTGATTAACTATCAGAGAACAAGTATCAGTCTACTCTGATCTGTCCAGGATACTGAAAACAAAGAGCAGAATTATCTTTCTCAACCCATTAAATTCAACACAACTGTCTGTAACTTCTGAATTCATTAATTTCCAGATTCACCTTCCCTTCCCCGGACTCAGGCCAACGTCTATCTTTAGTTACAACACATACACAAATACTATAGTAATTAAAGAAACCACCCATTTCCTTCCCCTTGAGTTCCAGGAAGCCATGTTATTTCTGTAGACCAATTTGTATCTGCTGACTGCTCTCAGGAGCTCTTAACGGCAAACTGAAAAGGACCACAAGCTGCTCGCTAAGAGAAGGCCCATAGCGCATCTAGTCTGGAGTCCTTCCACAGGGCAAACACACTCAAAAATGTGTGTGTGTGTGTGTGTGTGTGTGTGTGTGTGTGTGTGTGTGTGTAAAACACTTAGGAAGTTGTTAAACCTTGAAAGATTCAAAGCTCCATAGTCTCCTAAAAGGAACTTTTTGAAAACACTTCTCCAGTCTCCAAAGTTAGCTGTATCTTTTGCAAAGTTCCCCTCTTATTTTGGCTCCTATAATTATCCCCTTTAATGCTGTTTATTTTTATATCTCTTCCCATCTTCTGTTATACCATGTTGTTTACAGCTGGCTAAAAGAAAGTTGATATATTCACATACATTCTTCGTTTTAACTTTTCAGAGCGACTTTCTCCCTTATTTACTCCAGTGGGTATTTGTTGGGAAGAAAGGATATTTGGTTTGGGGTTGTTTTGTTTTGTTTCTGTATTTTAGGAAAGAGTCCACAGGGTCTCACTGCTAGATCGGACTCGCAGTGATTCTTCTGTTCACAGCCTCCCAAGAGCTGGGATTCCAGGTGCGTACCACAGCCAGTATCCATCGCTGTCTCAACACACCCAGTGAGCAGGGCCGGAATGGCAGGCCCTGGGATCAAACCTGGGCCCTGAGCCTGCTTGCCAGTGCTTTAATCCACTGAGCTATTTGGCCCGCTCAGGTTTGGGGATTTTTTTTTTGTGGGTGTTCGTTTGTTTTCAAGGGTGCTCCTTTATCATTGTTTTCTTCAATCTAAATGGGAATGAATTTTCATTATAATCTCCCAGCAAACGTCCTATTTTCTGTTCCTCAGTCTTTGTACTTATTAATACAAAGATGATTCTCAACCAAGAGTCACACACATAGCATTTCTTCATGGCACACCAAGAGATGGAGGGAGGGAAAGAAAGGAGACTTATTGTCTTCTGATTTGGATCCTGGACAGACCTATGTCACCTAAAAGGGATCCAAGGCAAGACACGGCCCCAGAGTAATTCCCTATCTGCCACTTTTCCTCCATTCACGTCCCTCCTAAATACCTTCCCAGCCTGCTTACTTTGCTAGAGAAGCTCTGAACTGCTAGAACCCCAAAGAGGACGAAGGCCTTCAGAAGGCTTCTGTAACCTACCCTTTCCTGCTTCTCCCCTGTCTTCACAGAGGCTGCCCCTTACTTCCTGTCCAGGTCATATCCTGTGCGGAGCCCCACCCCATCCCCCGCTTCCTGCCTCCTTCCAGCACCCTTCCTTTCCTGTGACCTTAACACCCAGTTCTCCCCTGCGCATTTCAGCCCATCGCATCATTTTGCTCCCCTCTTGCTGGCTTTTTACCCCTTGCAATCTTACCACCTCCCAGATCTGGATTCTCTCCCAGTTCTTTGCTGCCTCACCCACTCTCACCCTCCACAGAGCTACCTTCTTTCACAAAATCATTCAATAGCTAAGGCCAGCCTGAACTTCTTAAAATCCTGCAGGCTCTTTTAGGTTAAGAGTGAAACTATAAAACGTCTTAGATATAACATGAAACAGATATTTTCCGTTAAATTTTACTGATATGTTAAACTTTAAATCCCTACAGAATGTGAAGAAAATATAGAAAAATATTTTTAAAAATAGGAATAAACAATTACATATTTTTACACAGAAATTCAGAAGTCTAACCATATACAGCATTGTAGCAGGACAGTCCTATGACATTTTTTTTCTTTTTCATGTCTCTTGTTTTCGTTTATTGCCCTCCCTTTTTTTAAAAACATTTATCTGAGAAACAATATGGCAGCAATTGCATAGTAGAGACTACGGGACTAATTAGATTATTCTGCTGCATTTATGCACCTACTGTACATGAATGGCAATGGAATACACATCTCTGACAAAAATAAACAAAAAGGAGACATAAATGGACTATTTTGTAGTAGAAAAATATATATATGTATATACAAAATAGCATACATATGCAGCTACTTTCTCTTAGTTCAGTGAGAAGAAGGTTTTGAACTACTAGTGTTTAGACAAGATATCATGTCTGTATCTTGTACTAGGAACAACTACTACAAAGACAGCAATATGCAATGTATTAATTATTATAACTGTCCTACTAACCTGTTTTGAAACTGTCTCATTGCTACTTCTTTCTCAATAAAATTATTAAAACATAAAAAAATCAATTAAAAGAGTGAAAATAGCCAGCACTTGTCACACGAGCCGATCTTTTAAAGGCCTACCCCTTCTCACTTAATTAGGGCTATGTAACATCTGAATTGCATTGCTTATTGGCTACCTTGGTTTGGAGGAACAGTCTTTATTTTGGTTGGGTTGAATTTTGTTGTTTTTCATACTGAGCAAGGCTGTACCGACTAGCTAGCTCCTCTAAATCCCTACGTTAGATTAGTTTCTCGAATTATTTTTCATAATATCCTCTATTTTTGTATATTGTATGCCTAATCAATAAAAGCATACGTATATACACAATTTTTATAATTAGAAAAATAAATGCATACTGAATGAATGTATGAAACACCTCCTCCTCCCACTGCCACTCTTCTTTCTATGCTGCACCCAGTTCTCACCTGCAGCTATGGCGGCAAGAGGCCCTGTAGGCCTGACGAAGCGCAGCTCTGCCCTTGGTCTCTGTGTGGCTAACACATTGGAGGGCCTTCCTGGAACAGCACTCGGGGCATGGTGGTGGCTGTGACACTTGCACTCAGACTGCAGCGATGCATCTTTCTTTAATCTTTTCTACTCAGAAAGATCTCGCCTTGTGAACAGTGCCTGTATTTGTACATTATATAGCCTAGCATCTCTGTGCTCCAGTGACAGATTTTGACATACATATATGAAACTCTGCTTCAACAAGTAGAAGCTAGCAAAAGATTGCTTTTCCCTGCTACTTTACCAAAGCTGCTAATGTGCAAAGGGTAACACAATAATAAATTACTCAGATCATAAGTCTAAAGAAATTAGTTCATCATGTTCAATATCCTCTAAGTGAATTGGTGTGTAAGATTCAGTTTTTATAATACAATTAGTTTTGAAATATTCAAATTAAGGAGCATTAATAGTTTCATTAAAAAGTACTAATTCTCTTAACTTCTAAGCAAGAAAACATGCATTCTGCTCTTTATACTAACAAATCCCAAATTACATTCTTTTGCCCCTTACACAAAGATTTCTATAATTTTTTCATCGAATTATGTCTTATTGTTGTTCCTAAAAGCCTTGGCTGCTGAGAAATACTCAGTTAATGGTGAAAAATCATGTAACCTTATTTGCTGGTTAATTTAAACTATGTCATCATACTAAATGTCTTAATTAAGTCATGAAGTCCTCCATGTTGAAAGCTGTCCCCACTGTCCCCTGTAAACCACAGAGTTTTCTAAAACAGATAAATTTTCTTACTAGCTAGAAACTACTAATTATCATCCTATTCATATGTCTAGCATAAGCTTTGTCATTTCCTTATTTTGTATTCTGCACTGACAAAAATATACTGCCCCCTCATTCTCAAATTCTGTGGCTAGAGAAGCAAGGTTAGCATGGCTCATTAAAAGAGTATTGAAAAAATCAAATAAAAGTGTACAAAAAAGATAAATAAAAGTGTACTCAGTGAATACTTTTTGTTAATCTTTCATTCACTTACTTATTTGGTACAGGGCCTCCATACGTAGCTTGGACTCCTAGCGATCCTCCTGTCTCGGCACTCCCAGCACTGGGATTACAGGCGTGCACATCACCACGTCCGGTTTCAGGTTTCAGGGCCTGCATGGCCTGCCCAGGGGATCCACCCCAGGTCTTTGTGCTTGCCAGGCAGGAACTTGGACTGTTGAGCTATCTTCCCAGCCCCATGACTACTTTTTTTTAATTCTGAGTTTCTCCAGCTCAGCTTGTTGACATTTGGATCAGACTATTCCCCAGGGTCTGTCCTGTGTATCGGACGATGTTCAGACTCACCCCTGGGCTCCGTTCCCTAGACAGCAGCAGAGTTCTCCAGTTATCACAACTCAAGATGTTTCCAGACATAGCTATCATCTCCCCTTCTCCTGCCCACTTTTCAATTGGCCCAGTTGAGAGCTGCTGTTTTAATCTACTGCCTCCTTCCAAAGGAGAAGGCATTTCCAAGTCATTGCTTCTATTCTCTTTTATTCATCATTAACAACACCAACCAGCCTTCACTGAACATACTTTACATACTAGGTAAGCATTTCACATTTAGTAGCGATCGCACTTAATCCTTACCACTGAGCTACAAGAGAAGTGGTATTTCCATTCACGGATTTCACAGAAGAAAAACTAACAACTGCAAAAGTTAAATAATGTTGTAAAGATATCATTGGAGAATGATCCCAGATCCAACTGGAACCAGAACCATTTTCTTATCACCCCTCCCCACCTCCAGCTCAAAATCTGTAGTCAGGGGCCAAGGAGATAGCTCAGCGGCAGAAGAGCCTGCTTGGCAAGTGCAAGGTCCTGAGTTTGATCCCCAGTACTACAAAAAAAAAAAGTCTGAAGTCA
Source organism: Ctenomys sociabilis (assembly GCA_004027165.1). Taxonomy (NCBI): domain Eukaryota; kingdom Metazoa; phylum Chordata; class Mammalia; order Rodentia; family Ctenomyidae; genus Ctenomys; species Ctenomys sociabilis. The sequence goes on from PVKA01017112.1 coordinate 32,894, forward strand.
GAATTCTCAAGTTTAGGCCCTAGCAACATAATTTGTGTCTGAAAAAAATCATACAACATCCCTAAGCCATAATTTTCTATGTATAATTATATCAGTTATTGTTTAGATCTCATTGAGTTGGGAATATTTAATGAAATAGCATGTGTGATAAACTCAGTAGTTAGAAGATATTTTTGTTGTTATTCTTACTATTACATAAATAAAAAAAACTTTGATTTTTCTGACTTTTTAGTTCAACACTCTAGCTAGAAAGGAAAAATGTAATTCAAACAATATTCATAAATAACTAAAAATAACTATGTCCACTATTATAAAACCTTAGCTTCCAGTAATGATGAAAGAACCTCATTATTACATGGAACTCAGACCTAACTCCCATTCGTTCATATATATATATATATATATATATATATATATATATATTAAGGGCCTACAGGGTCTCACTACAATGATTGGACTCATGCGATCCTCCTGTGTTCAGCCTCCCAAACAGCTGGGATTACAGGCGCGCACCACCACGCCTAGTTTCAAAAGCCATCTCAGCATGACCCAGGGTCAAACCTGGGCCAGCCACTGCATCTGCCTATGCAGGTGCTTTAATTCTCTGAGCTATTTGACAGGCCCCTTAACTCCCATTCTTGTCTCCTTGAATTTCTCTTCTTATAAAACAGATCTAGTATATATTTTATATCCTTAGAACATAGATTTATGACCATTCGGTACCATATCATGTTCATTTCTTTCAATGACATTTCTTACAAAAATATAATTTTAAATAATGTCTCCTTCATCTACCCTAATTAAGTACATTTGCAGCAGAGAAGTATTCATTCAGCTTTCTTGGATGCAGAGTACAATGGTATGTGCATTTAGCCCTTTGGACCTCATTTTTTCCTTATAATAGATGAAGTACTTAAAAGAGAAATCTTATAATAAGAATACATTCACTCTGTTTTTTGCAGTTTGGTGCAAACATCCTTAAAGCACAAGGTAAATTTAGAAAACCACCTTAATGACTGCAATAATTTCAGAACGGCAGGATGGTATTATGGTAGCAAATTCTCAAGATTCTTTTGGGGATGGCGGAGCTGTGAGTCCCCTGAATATTTCAAGAGTCCCTGGCTCAAGGTCACTTCTGTATCGAAGCATCATAAACATTAACTCCACAGTGAACAGTGATTGTCTGTTTTGTTAACTCCTTCCAGGCTCTATAACCACAATCTCCTAAATATTAGGTCCCCGCAAACTGGTTAGAAACTTAGACCCACCACCACTGGTAAGCAGCAGTGATTTTAGCCAATGCTCTTAATCCTTCTAGTCCTCAATTTCTTCATTATACACTAGAATGATAGTAGCACCTACTCATAGGGTTTTCACAAATACTACTTTACATACTATGGGTGCAGTGTCAACACCATGCCTATTAAAACCACAGTGTTTTAAATGAGTGGTCTGTATTTTTGATTCTACATAGAATCTCTTCTTCCCACCCTTTTCTTCTTGACCTGACCAACTTTTCAATCGTTAAGGTTTTAACTTGGAGTGATCACTTCCAAAAAGATATCTCTGAACTCCATCCATAAAAGTGAGGTGTTCTTCAATATTTCATAATAGCTTGAACATTTCTCCAGAAAGGCAAACTTTTAAAGACTTCTATGGGATTCAGACATTCTGACTTTCGGAAGGCCCTTCCTACATCTTTATCAAAGATACTGCCTACATCCTATGTAAAATAAAATTCAGTACAACCACTTGAGTTCAGTTCCAGTAGTTCAAATATTTTCTACAGCATTCAATTAACACATACTAATTTCATTTTATTCAGTATTCTATTCACTGGGAAGGGGGCAATTTTTCCCTATGTTTAAATATTATGAAGTTCATAGCTACTGGAATTATACTCAAAAGGCTTAATGAATAAACTGTCCCAACCCTTCACTCTAGTGATGATGTGTTTATAGAAGACCCTGGTCCCTACTCAGACTTTGTCTGATTAATCTGCCTAGCCAGGCTTGGTGGTGCAGGCCTGTAATCCCAGCACTGGGGGAGGCTGAGGCAGGAGGATTGTTGTGAGTTCAAGACCAGCCTGAGCTGCAAAGTGAGCTTAAGGTCAGCCTGAACTGCACAGTGAGACCTTGTCTCAAAAAGACAAAAAAAAAAAGCCGGGCGTGGTGGCGCAGGCCTGTAATCCCAGCACTCAAGAGGCTGAGGCAGGAGGATTGTTGTGAGTTTGAGACCAGCCTGAGCTACAAAGTGAGCTTAAGGCCAGCCTGAACTTCATAGTGAGACCCTGTCTCAAAAAGACAAAAAAATCTGCCTAACCTTGTCTCCTAGGTGACTCTAGGCTGGGATTTCCTAATTCCTCCAAACTGGGATAAATGAAGAGGACATATGGAGACCCAGCAATGCTTGAGGATTGTGGGTGCCTTCACCCACCCCCATCCACACAACCTGGACACCACTCCATCCACAACTTTTTCCAACACCATCAACGTCTGCCACATTCATGTCATGTCTCCATAATAACCAAGATTCCCAAAAGCTGCGGGGATCCAGCCTTTGAATGTATCCTCTGTATCTTGCCATTTTCCTGTGAATTACTTTAATCATCGTGACATCAGTAAATTTAGGGAGCAAGTGAGACAGCAAATCCGGCAGCAGTTCCAGGGCTATTCAGTTTTGCAGCAGTAAGATTACATGAGGTGCCCAGGTAAGAGGGACCATCCTATGCATTCTCTATGACCTGGTAACAGGCTGATTCTAGGTCAACTATCATGACCATCATGAAGCAAGTTCCACATGGCTTGCGTATGAAACACATCAGTTACTTTATCTAGGGTGTTCCACTTGAAATGTATAGAAAGAGCTGAACAAGTCCCCTTTGCAGGGCAGACACACTTCACAGTGGCTTTCATCCATCAGCTGGCTGTCTCCTCAGGAATAACCTTGAATCTGCACCCCGTATAGCCATTGGTGTGTCAACCTGAAAAAGCCCCTTGCACTCCACAAGATTCAGCTGATTGTCAATTACTCAACTGTCACAGTCTGTCTTAGTGAGGGTCTTCAGGAAGCTGGTGCTACTAAATCTAAGAAATGAACCAACTCCTCCACAGTATCCCACACTGGCTTAGTGGTTTCTTGGCTTTAGCCTTTTACCCAGATGGTCTACCTCCTGGGTGACCACAAGCCTCACAAACACTTTCTATTTTCTCAGCATAACTTGCCCCTCCATGGGTGGTGGCTAAAGGTCAGACTGAACAACAAACAACAAAGGCTGAACACACTGTATTTGCACTTTCTTTTACTTTCTTTTATTTATTTATTTTTAATTTATTCATTTATTTTGTCTTTTTGAGACAGGGTCTCACTATGCAGTTCAGGATTGCCTTGAGCTCACTTTGTAGCCCAGGCCAGTCTGGAACTCATAGCAATCCTCCTACCTCAGCCTCCCAAGTGCTGGGATTACAGGCATGTGTCATCATGCCTGGCTTTCACTTTCATTTTTAGCAGTAAAGATAGTTAATGAAAGGACTGTCTGCTTAGCAAGCTTATTATTATTTCATTTTGCCTTACATATTCTTGTGTGTCAGATCAAGCCCCACCTCCAAATTCCATCTGATGACTTACCTTAGTGACTAAGCAGAGCCTACCTACAGTTCTGCACTGTCATTGTTGAGTAGAATGCAGGATCAGAGTTTCCTTCTCTGTCTGCCTCTGTCACCCTTCCTCTTCCCAAACACCATGTGTCCAGGACCTGTGGCTGGTTCTATAAAATCCCTTATTTCTTGACATCAAAAAAAAAAAAAAAAAAAAAAAAAAACAGTGGCACAGCACTCGGGAGGCTGAGGCAGGAGGATTGTTGTGAGTTCAAGACCAGCCCGAGCTACAAAGTGAGCTTAAGGCCAGCCTGAACTGCATAGTAAGACCCTGTCTCAAAAAGACAAGAAAAAAAAGTGGCAGGCTTTTCCTCCTGTGGTACCTTTTCTAACAATTTGATTCAGTTTTGCTAATTCTTAGAAACAGCATCAGACTTCACAGGTGAAGAACTCAGTCCCACGCAACTGACCTCCACTTCATATGTCAGCTACAGATGAAGTGCCTAGACTACAAAGTTTTCCACTTGGCTGACTACAGCTCAGCGGTTCCTACCACACCCTAGACTCAGTAATTTTCTAGAATGACTCACAGAACTCAAGGAAACAGTTACTCACAGTTACTCACAGTTATATTATATATAATACAACTTGAAACCAGCCAGATGGAAGAGATGTATAGGCCAAGGTATGGCTAAACACAGAGCTTCCATGCCTTCTCCAAGGCATGCACTTCAATAAAATAGTCAGGGCTCTCACAAGCTGGGAATATTTGAACAGTTGGGAGGAGATGGGAGCTATATCATGGGAAAGCATTCCCGACAGTGAGACTAGCCAAGGTCGGGGTACAGCTCATGATAGTCAAAGCCCAGCTGGAAGTCAGTGCAGCTTGAGCTGAGGGAGCCAGTTGAAAGTGGTAAGAGATAGGTTCAGACAGTTACAGGAGGTACCTGATCATTTGGGGTCTTATAGGACTCCCCTTACATCTCATTTTCCAGAATGAGTCTACCACTCACCACATCTGAGCACAGGACATCGGCTCATGATGCCTCCATATGACCAGTATTGTTAGCAAAAAAAGGATTGGAGGATCAGGTACCAGAGCAGAGACAAACTGCAAACCAGTCTGTCCCTCCTAACCAAATGAGTATATGAAACTCTGAATATCACAAAAGTACATAATTTTGAAAAAGTTATAATACCTAAAAATTGTTAGTACCATATTTTAAAATTAAGCAAGAAAAATTCAGGTGGCCACCACTAAAATTAAGGAAAAAAAGCATTCCTGCAGAGAGAGTTCTCCCCCCCCCTTTCTGTGATTTATCTATGTCATTTTGTCTGCCTTAGAACACACTTCTTAGTTTGCCAGCGAAGATCTGAGACTTGCTAGTGTAGTGAAGCGTGCTTCAGTGAGTTGACTGAAAGCCTAGGTGAGTAGAGTGTCATGAGTAGGGCTGGGATCTCACTGCTGTGCACCTACCCTGGCTTGATAGCTCCATACCTCAGTTTCCTCACCTGACAAGGGAGAGGGATGACAATAATAGTATTTAACCCTCTGGTTTGTGGCAGTGCATCAAAAACACTGAAAACGGTCATGGAACTTTAGTGTGTGTGTGCTTACTTATCAAATAGCTATAAAGAAGTAATTTGTCATGGTATATCCAGATTAGTTTTCTTGCCCTTGCTGCTGCAGCAAGAACTTCTAACTACGAACATAAAGGCCAAAGATAGAATGTTTTTCAAGGGATGAATATCCACCAATTCTATCAACTTATCTTAATGATGGATTCATAGACTTAAAGTATTTTCCATATTATGGAAAGAAACTGCATGTGGGCTATCTCCAGCCACTGGTTGCTGTCCAGGTCTCCTTTGAATCTAACAGCGCCAAGAAAGAAGCAAAGGTAGAGTGCAGAATTGAGGGATCAAAGAACCTAAGAAATGAGGATGATCGTGACAAGTTCTTGGGAAGAATTGTCTTCAAAATCACAGCACGTGCATAGCCTTGAGTAGGATGTCTTTGCCAAATAAATGTTGTGTTTTCTGTCTTCATTGTGTGCCCACTGGACCTGCCAATCTAGAATTCTGAGACTGCCTAGGGAAGGTGGTGCTGCCCGGCCCGGGGCACAGCATAACGTGCTTCCAGATCACAGTGTTCCGTGTCCTCTGAAATAACTGCCTGCTGCTCTGCTGCCCTTTGAACCAGTGTCCAGTCGCCACATAGGGACCGGTGAACGCCTGATTCTGAGCGTGGGGTGGGGGGCTTGTCCTCTTTTTTAATGTGGTTAATCGCCAAGTGTCTAAAGCTCAATGTGCCGTGCAATGTAAATATGGATTTAACACTGGTTAACTCAATTTTGATGCCAACAAAGTCTTAGGGGTTAAATAGTACCTGGCCAACATTAAGAGACTGGCTGCAAGAAGTGGGGTGGAGAAGCTCTGTAGGTGAAGAAGCAAACAGAATAAAAGTGGAGCTGAAAGTGTTATCTTGGTTTTTTTGTAAAAATATTTTTTACATGCCGAATGAGTCTGTGGATCTTCTTGATCAAAGAGCACAAACTTTTTGTTATAGAACATGTTTTTAAAAAAGCTGATAGGATTATTTTCATGTTGGAACCAAGTCTCTTAGAATGTATTTCAGACCATAGTGAAAGCGTTGTTAGGTTAGAATGAATATGCACCTAATTTTTTATGAAATTAAATTCATGAGTTTTAAATTGTATAATAGTTTGTGAAATATCTTGTTACTGCTTTTATTTAGCAGACTTTGGACTCTAATAAAAAGGTTTAAATTGTGAAAAAAAAAAAAAAAACTACAAGCATAAAGGGGTCCGTCCCCTGACCTGACACTTGGGGATTGGTGGGCTCTGCCCTCCAGCAGCCCATTAGAGATGAATCACTCCTGGCTCTCAGACACTGGGGACATGCTCACCACATTTTTGAAAGATGATGGGAATTGATTTTTATCTTTAATTTTTGCTTACAAATAATTCATCTGTTATGAGAAAAATAACAAGCTCCAGAGGGAAAATGCAGGATCCAATCTATTCCCACTCTCCCTTGAGTCAAAGATGAGAATTATCCACCACTAATACACTTAATGAGGACCTGCAAATTATTATTCAAGTTAGCCTCTTTTTTATTAAGACATGAATTGTACACATTAATGGGATTTAACATGTTGCCACATGAGCATACAGCGTGCGTTGGTTAAATCCAGCTTCCCTTTCCCCACACATCCCTTGCTACATACTCACCCTCTCTTTTTTTTTTAATAATTTTATTGAGAAAGAGGTAGCAACGAGACAGTGTCAAAACAGGTTAGTAGGATGGTGTCAGTAATTAATACATTGCATATTGTTGTCTTTGTAGTAGCTGTTCCTAGTACAAGATGCAGATACGATATCTTGTCTAACCACTAGTAGTTCAAAACCTTCTTCTCATTGAACTAAGGGAAAGTAGCTGTATATCTATGCTATTGTGTGTATATATATATATACTTTTTATTCATACTCACCCTTTACAACCTCTAGTGACCACTATCTGCTTCCAAGTCAATTTGTTTAGCTTTCGCATGTGAGAGAGAGCATGCAGTGCCTCTCTTTCTTTGCCTGGCCTGTATCACTTCACATAATGTCCTCCGCGTTTTCCTTTATAGCTGACTAATATCCCATCTTATACATATACCACATCTTTTCCACTTGAATAATGCTATGATAAGCATGGAGAAGCACCTAGTTCTCTTGTGTGCTGACTTCATTTTCTTTGGACGCATACCCAGAAATAGAACATCTAGATCACAGGATAAACCTCTATGTAGTCTTTTGAGGAACTTCCAAACACAATGGCTGTACCACTTTACATTTGCACCAAAAATTATGAATTTCTTTTTTTTCCCACATCTTCACCAGCATTTGCTTTGTAATTGTTGTTGATGATGTTATTTTCTCTTTGTTTGTTTGTTTGGTTTTTGGTGATGGTAGAGATAGTGTGTGTGTGTGTGTGTGTGTGTGTGTGTGTGTGTGTGTGTGTGGTGCATGTATGTGTGTGTGAGAGAGAGAGAGACAGACAAAGAGAAAGAGACAGAGACAGAGACAGAAACAGAAACAGAGACAGGAACAGAAGTAAAAGAGAGAGGGAGAATAGCCATACTTAACTGGAGCAAAATGGTATCTCATTGTAGTATTGATTTGTATTTTCTGTTTTAAAAAACTCTTAATGTCATTACCATCAAGTTAGCCTTGATTGTTTGTAGTTTGTACAAACCACTGTAGAATTCTTCTACAATTCCAAGCTAGCTACAGTCTCGTTACCCTGTCATATTTGCTGGCACTCTTTCCGATGCAAATGACTTGAAATCCAACTAAAACTAACTTGAGAAAAAAAGTGTACCATTATCTCTTCCAGGTTGGAAGTCCTAGGGCACCCTCGCTCTAGGTGAGTCGGGCTCAAGTATCGTGGTCATTCCTCTCCCCAATTCTGCTTCACCCTGTTCCTCAGGCTTCATTAAAGAATAATAAAGGAAAGTAAATATCGAGCATCCCAAAGCAGTGGTTACTACAGTAGCTAATACCCAAGATTACACATAACTGACAAGCAAATGACTTAGAAATCCACTTCCTATGTTTAAGAAAACCAAATTCTACTCTATATTTAGAGTTCAAGAACATTCCATCTCCACCAGGAAGCCCCCTCTGGTCATCTTAAGTCCCTGGTGATCACTACTTTATCAAAATATTAAAGCACTTATTTTCTTTGTAGGTATTTTTAATAGATGTATTATTAACCTGACTTGTATAAAAATATGAACATGTACTTTTTACATCAAGTCAGTTGTTCTTTTTAACAATCACGATTATTTTTCTCATTCTAGAAGTTGCACATACTTCAGGTGATCCATGGCAGGTTGAATAGTTGTAATCATAACTTCTTAACCTTTCTTGCCTTCTGCCCAAATGAGAAAATATATTTTTTCTTTAAATACACAGGACAAAAAGGATGCAAGAACAACAAAATTTTGGAAGCTGGAAAGTTAATAGTAATTGACTTATCAAAGCCACAGAAGCTGAGAGAGCTTTTGAAAACAGCTTTCAGAAGCAGGCTGGCCTGGGCCTCAGAACTGCAGAAAGATTCAAGAATGAGAGTTCTCAGATGCCCAGCAGAAAGAAAGCATGTCGGAGTGTCCAACATGAACATAGTTTTCCCTAAAAACAACTACCTCATGGAACAAAGCAACTACTTTTCCAAACCAGCAGAAAACTTAGAGTCCTCCTTGAGGAAGTGAAGCAGAGACCTAGATGTCAAGGTCAGCAGGCCCAGGTGGGGTCAAAGTCATACTACAAAGATCAAGGGTGCTAGAGGTGTAGCTCAGTGGGAGAATGTGCGTCTCACACGTATGCATGTGGGTTTGAGCCCCAGCACCAAATTAACACTAACAACAGCTAGCTTGGGGAATGTTCAGTACATTCCGATATATGGAACTCTGACCCTAGCAACAATTCTGACATCACAATGCTCATTTATCAGACATCCTTTATGTACTGGCCAACGTGCTAAGCCTTTTACCTGCATTAGCTGGCATAGAATACACAAATAAATCTAATGAAGTAAGTACTATTTTCTTGCCACTTTAAAAACCAAGGATTACAAAAAGGAAAGAAGCTGCTCAAGAAGAATGAAAAACTGAGATGAAAGAAAGGAGGGAAAAAAGGAGGGGGAATATGTACAATAGCATAGCTAAGGTAATTTTATTACTAATTTCTATGGGTTTGTTGAAAGTAACAGTGTTTTTTTACCAATTTTACATATTTTTATCTGGTAATCTGAACAATTCTGAAGATAACACTATAACAGCCATTTTGATTTCCTATCATCTTTTTTTGAAATTCTGTATTGTTTTAAATGTGTTTCCTATTTCTGTTCCATTTAAAATAAAAAAATAACACAAGGAAACAAGTCTTAAATTTAGGAGTAACTGGTCAAAGAAACTCACAACTAACACTTGAAAAAGACCAACTTCAGACTCCAAATCATTACACGAAATACCTTGCATTAATCAATTTATTTATTCCTTTAACAAGCACTTGCTACATGGCAGATACTGCTTCATTAAGGTTTATAAAGATGAATATGATATATGGTCTCTATCTCTGAGAATCTCTCAGTATAAGAGGGCAGCAAAATATAAGCAATGTCATTGGTACACTGAATGAACGGATCTCTAAACTAAGATTAAGGATGGTGGAGATACTCTATCCTTTCTCCCTGCCAGTGGTCTAACCCCTTTCTGTGAATTATATCTTCCTGTTACAGTTTGTGTCTAGATGTCCCCCCAAAGCCTCATGCAGCCTCGGAGAGCTTTTGATTAACTCATGGTCCAATACTGGGCTTATGGGTGTGGGTGCTACTCCCACCTGGGGCAGGCAGCCTGCATACAGTATAAGGGAGGGAAAGAGGCTTGCTCTGCCTGCTTCTCCCTTCTCACGCTCGCCGCCTCTGCTGTCACCCACCGCCATGAACTGCTGCCCTCTGCCATGTGCCCATCTGCCTTGGAGCCAGCCAAATATAGATGGAAGCCTCCACAGGCTGGGAGCTAAATAAACCTTTCCTTCCTTCATTTTTGAGTGTCAGGTATATTGTCCCAGAAAGGAGAGAAAAGCAACCGAGATACTTCCCTACATGGGAAGTGGATGACGTTGCAGGTGGATCTCATAAACGCTTCTGACTATCTTAGTGCACAGTCCCTCTGTCATAAGAACAGTCTGATTTTCATTCTATTTCATAATCTCAGTGTCATTCCATGTCGGTGCTTTTCAGCTCCTAATTTAGGGTTGCCTCAGTCTACAGTGTGAGGAAGAAATTTCAAAGTCAGTGTCTCCTCTCATCCCCTGCTTCAAGCCTTTCCTGCCTGAGTCTCTTCCCACCATTCTACAGGGTGGAGGCCAGGAAAGACATCAACAGCAGTAGGTTTTGGACCATCAAGTACTCCTGTCAGCACTGTGCTCTGTGGCCTTGGAGATGTTAGAGATGACTTCCTATCAGGGTGCTTCTGAAGGTCCCAGGCTCCCCCATTGGCATATTCTGAAGAACCCCTGGAATATAGGTAGAGCCTCTTCCTTGGCTTCTGCTTTGTCCCCTTCCCACAGCATCCACAGCCACAGCTCCTCTAGAGGCATCAGACTGCTATCCCCACTGCCTTCTTGGGCAGGGTTCAAAAACAGCTCTAGGCTGCTCTACTCCAATGAGCCCATTTCCGGCCAATGGGAAACCTTCATGCACTTTTGCCATTCTGAATTAAACACAATGCATCTTACACTCCATGAAGACCTGTCACCCTCTTCTGGGCTGGTGGGTAGAGAACACCAGCCCCCATCTTTTTCCATCAGTATTCTCAAGCACAGAATCAATAACTCTCTTTGCCCCTTGCAGTTCATGGGACACCTGGCCTACTCCTCCGAGGTCTCTTCTATTTGTTGGCCATCACGATGTGAGCGGGTTTCCTCAGCCGGACCCTCTGACCATGCCCTTCCCACCTCGGAGCTGGCTGACTACGGACCTAGCCCTGTGAGCCGTGTGAGCCAAGCTGAACCTCTTCTCCCTGAAGGTGCATGTGCCGTGTATTTTGTCCCAGCAGTGACAAAGTGACTAAGGAAAACATTCCAGACAAACAAAATTTCATGTAGGCAGCAACATCTGAATTATCACTCACTAATTCTCTGCTTGCGTGTCTAGTGTTTTGAAAATTTGAAAATAATCTTTTTTTTTTTTTTTTTGTATTTAGGACAGGGTCTACAGGGTCTCACTACACAGATCAGACTCCTAGTGATTCTCCTGTTTTCAGCCTCCCAAGGGCTGGGATTACAGGCACGTGCCACCATACCCAATCTCAGTCACCATCTCCATATGCCCCCTCTGGGGTGGGCGGGGCCGGCACGGCATATGGTATCCAGGATTGAACCCTGGTCCATACGCTCTGCCTAAGCAGGCATTTTAGTACTCTGAGCTATCTGCCAACCCCAAAATACTAGTTGTTTGTCTCAAAAAACTAGTCTGTATGGACATGTAACATTTTTATAGAAATATATAGTTCGTGTTCTGAAAGAATCCTTAAAAATGCTAGCCAAAAAACCTAACTAACCATGAGCAAGGCTACTCAATCTACTCATCTTTGAAGTACTCCGGGTGATCCACAGTTTATGGCTGAGGAGTTGATTTCCTCACTAAAGTCTCACCCTTGTATTTCTTTAATTAGATTTCCTATTCCCTATAATGTCAGCCTTTACCCAATATAATAATAATAATCTCATTTATACTTTCAAAGGAATTGTGTGACTTTTCTTAAACAAACGTGAAATGAATCCTAAATTCACTAGAAAACATGAAGCTTATTGTATAACTTTCTAAATGTTCTCACTCTTACAAAATGTGATGCGCATCAGTATAAATTACAACCCACTGGTCACATGACCAAGATACCTCCTCAATAAAGCTCACAATTCTATTGGTAGTTTTCACAGTTGGATTTAGGTTCCACTTTTGTCGCACCCAGTACCTCACAGGGGTCACTTGAAGGTCAGGTAGCATTTTTCACAGCATCTCCTAAACCCTCACTAAGCCCTGACACATAGTAGGTCTTCAATCAATGTTAACTGAATCATCCTATTGCATTTTATGCAAGGAGAGGCAAATGTTTTAGAAACCATGTCATCAATGTTGAAGTTCTTTTTATGGAAATTTCTCATAATCAACTATCGTTTTATTGGGGGCCAGGGAGATGGCTCAGTGGAATAAGCACTTCCCTGGCAAGTGCAAGGAACTGAGTTCAATCCCCAGTTCCTCAAAAAAAAAAATTGTTTTATTACCTCTAAATTTAAAAAAAGTCTAAATCAAGACTCATTTATGGGAGGAAGGAGAGCCTTGGTGACTTAAGGTCATTTTGACTTTTGGAGTAGAAAACACAAGGGACTGCAGTGGCTGGTGGTTATTTGTCCCCCGGAAGAGGGTGATTGGCTGGGAACCATCTTGGAGAAAGGCCAGCTGAGCTTGGAACTTAGAGCAACTGATGGCTCCTTGTAGGAAGGAGCTCCGGTGTTGGAGGAAGAGAACTGAGTTCAAGTTAGAAGGAAGTTGGGGAGACAAGTTTAAGCTGGCAGGGAGCCATGTTCAAGCCAGAGAGGGCCCGTAGATGACTCATGGCCAAAAACCAGCCTGAACTTCAGTAGAACTAAAGAAGCAGGCTCACTGGGATTATCCGTTATTCTACCACAAAGCTACAGCTGGCTTCCAGGAATTAGCTCAGATCTGGACGCTGTCTGCCCACATTGCCTCCCAGTAACAGCAGGGACATACCTTGAAGCACATACTTTTTTTTTTTTTTTTTTTTTTTTTTTTGTGGAACCGGGGACTGAACTCAGGTCCTTGCACTTGCAGGGAAGCGCTTTTTCCACTGAGCCATCTCCCCGGCCCTACTGAGCCATCTCCCCGGCCCCCACTGAGCCATCTCCCCGGCCCGAAGCACATACTTTTTCCCTTACTTCTTCCTCTCTTTTCTTGCTTTTTACTGTTGTTGTTTTTCTTGATTGATTTTTTTAATGTATTTAGTACAGGGCTTACAGGGTCTCACTACGTAGATCAGACTCCTAGTGATCCTCCTGTTTTCAGCCTCCCAAGCACTGGGATTACAGGCGTGTGCCACCAGTCCAGTCTCAATTACTGCCTCAGCACACCTGGGGGTGGGGCCGGCGTGGCACTTCCGGGATCAAACCCTGGCCAGTGTACTCTGCCTAAGTGTCGCGCGCAACCTCGGCCGGCAAGGAAGACGCGACAACCAGCTCTTCTTTCCGCGGTTTATTCAGGACCCCTATACAATCTCCTTCCCCTGCTAGCTAGCTTTCTTGCTTCCTCCTTCTAGTCTCCCATCTTAGTCTAACATAGGGGAAACCCGCTCGTGGCTTTGAACCAGTGGGCGTCCAACCCTGGAGTGCCACGTGG
>PVKA01017113.1:0-46488 GCA_004027165.1 Ctenomys sociabilis
TGCAGAACTGGGCATTGATCTCAGGCCCTTTTGCTTGCCAGGGAAGCACTTATTCCACTGAACCACCTCTCCAGCCCAAGTTTATCTATTTGTGATAGTGAAGCATTGAGATCCCCATATAATTGTGTTAGTGGTTATTTGGTATATTTTGTCCATTAACAATTGTTTTGCATAGTTGGATTCACCAGTATTTGGTGCATATATAGTTATGATTATTTTTTATTTTTTGGTGGATTTTTTTCCCTTAATAAATATGACCTTGTTAAGAGACCTTTTCTGTCTGCTTTTATCAGTCTTGACTTGCAGTTCACTTTGCATACAAATAACAGAGCTATTCCAGCTTTTTTTCTGGGATTGCTATCACATGGAGTATTGTTTTCCATCCTTTGACTTTTAGTGTTTGAGTTTCTTTTTTAGTTAAATGTGTTTTCCATATGCAGAATATTGTTGCATCTTGCTTCTAGATCCACTCTGGCAGTCTTTTTCTTTTGATTTATGAATTGATGGTTATAGCTGGTATGTACGGGCTTATCCTTCTCTTATTTTACTATTGTTTGTACCCTGTCTTTCCCCTCCATTTAATTGCCTGCCCTAGCTGGTGGTGTCTTTCTATTGGTATTCTTTGAAATGTGGTCTTATTTTTGCTGGAATGCCCTTCAAAATATTTTGGAAAGCTGACTTGGTGGCCATGAATTTTTTTCTTTGTCATATATGTATTTTATTTCTCCATTAATTCTGGAAGATAGTTTTGCAGGGTACAAAATTTTTGATTTTAGGATATTTTCTTTCACGGATTTAAATGCTTCACTTTAAGCTCTCCTTGACTTAAGAGTTTGAATTGATATGTCAGCTGTGATTCTAATGGGCTGTCCTTTATAGGTGATTTGTTTCTTTTCTGTAACTGTGTTTAATATTCCATTCTTGTGCTAAACTTCTGGAATCTTAGTTGTTGAATTCTGAAGAATATAATTTCAGAGATTAATTTCACTTGATCATGACGGGATTATTCTTTTAAAATGCTGTTTAATTCAGTTTGCTTATATTTTGTTGACAGTATTTTCATCTATATTCATCAAGAATATTGGCTTGTGCTTTTCTTTTCCTGTAATGTCCTTGTTTGGCTTTGGTATCAGGGTTGTATTGTCATTATAAATGAGTTTAGAAGTATTCCCTCTTCTTCAGGTTATTGAAAGAGTTTGATTAAATTTGGTATTGATTCTTTTTTAAATGTATGATAGAATTCAGCAGTGGTGAAGCCATCAATTTGATGCACTTTTTATCACTGATTTTTTTTAGTTGATTAATCTGATAAAATTTTCTGTGTCTTTGTTATTTATTCTTGGTAGGTTGTTCGTGTCCATTTTCTCTTAGATATCCAAATTTTTCCATATAATTTTGAAGATCATTTATGTTATTAAGCCTCAATTGTAATACTTCCTCCTTCATTTTTGATTTTGAGTCTTCTTTTTCTTAGCTTAAAGGTTTGTAATTCTTATCATTTTAGAACCCAACTTGATCTTTTGCAGTGTTTCTCTGGTCTCCATTTATTTGTACCTTCCTTGCTTCCATCCAGTCTTTCTATTTTTTCTTTATGGTATAAGGAGTTAAACCCAGAGCCTTTGCACTGAAGTACATCCACAGCTCTTTGCTTGTTTGTTTGTTTGTTTGTTTGAGACAAGGACTACTTGAATGTGCAGTCCTTCTGCCTCTGCGTCTGCCTCTCAGAGTACTGGGATTACAGCTATGTGCCACCACATTCAATTTATTTCTACTCTGTTTATTAGTTGTTTTATTTTGCTAATTCATGCTTAGATTGTTATTTTTTGAGTTCCTGGAGGTGTAATCTTAGAGTGTTTATTTAAGATCTTTTTTCTTAATTTGTAGAGACTAATTTCTGTAACTGTAACTCTAAGAACTGCTCGTTTTTGAACCGGGGATTGAACTCAGGTCCTTGCACTTGCCAGAGAAGTGCTTATTCTATGAGCTATCTCTCCAGTCCCTGAGAACCACTTTTGCTGTATGTTACAGTGTTGGTATGTTGTGTTTCATTTTCCCAAGATTTAAAAAAAATTTTTAAACTTCTTTTTGACCTATGGTGATTTAGGAATGTGTTAAATTCCTTATATTGGTGATTTTTATGAAATTTATTCTCTTACTAAATGCTGCTTTTATAACATGGTGTTTGGAAAGGATATTCTATATGATCACATTCCCTAATTTGTTAAGGCTGGTTATGTGGCCTAACATATGGTCTGTCTTGGAAAAGGTTCCATATGTTGTTGAGAAGAATAGGAATTCTTCTTATATTAGATGCTAAGTTCTGTATATGTCTGCTGTGATTATTTTTAAGAGTTGTCATATGTAATATTTCTATAGTGACTTTTCTATATGAGTGATATGTTTGTTGTCAAAAATATATTGGGGTGTTCTGCTAGTACTGTTTACAACCAGTGTCTCCTGTCAGTTCTATTGATACTTTATATAGTTAAATACTTAATGTTGAGTGTATATGTATTTATAATTGTTATATATCCTTAATGCATTGACCTCTTTCTTTCAAGGTGTATCATTTCACCTTCCTTGTCTCATTGTATAATTTTGATACAAAATCTATTTTGTATCATGTAAGTATAAGTATCTATTCTTTTTATTTCCAATTAAATGACATATCGGTTTTCCAAACTTCCATTTTCCATCTATATATGCCCTTAAATGTAAAGTATGTCTTTTGCATGTAGCACATATTGGGTCTCCTTTTTTTTTTCAGAACCCATTCAGAAACTATCTTTTGGTTGGAAAATTTTACCCATTTACATTCAGAGTAGTAACTGATTGGTAAAGACTTACTATTTCTATTTTATTGTTTTCTCTTTGATTTGTAGATTATTGTGTTTCTTTTTCTCCAAATTTTATTAAATGGATGATATTCTTTGGTGGTATTCTTTTATTCTATTATGTATCTACTATAAATTTTTGCTTTGCAGTTACAAGACATTGATAGGCTATTTTTACTTGATAACAGTTTAACTCCAGTCACATTTTAAAGACCCACTTTTCTCTCTACCCTGTTACATATTTTATGTTTTTGCTATTATAATTTACATTTTTACATTGTTTAATAATTTTGTGTTATACCCTTACATTAAAGTGATCTATACATTTTCACACAGCAATAGGCCACTCGAATTTCTCTTCTAGCAGCATATTAACTTGTCTTTGAGTTCCAAGTTTCTTTCTTCTGATTTGTCTTTCCTTCTCTTGATAGTCTGTTTTTTCAGTTATGTTATTTTCAATTTAAGAAATTTTAAATAATTTCAATACGCATTTTCTCTTTTTGACCATGTATTGTTTTTTATTATTTTATTTACTTGTTCCTTTATATTTTCTTTAGATATGCAAAACTTCTTTAAGGTAATTATTTTAAATTCATTGTCATCCATTTTGTATACCTCTGTTTTTTGGATATTAGCTTCTGGGAAATTACCAAGTTGCTTTGGTGGTATTATTTCTGCTTGGCTTTCCATATTTCTTTCCACCTTATACTTATATACACATGTGCAAAACCTTACAGGTACCTCTCTTCTCAAACATCTCAGCAGAGGCCCCTTCCTGTTGCACTGCATCTCATTCTCTGGAGTTCCTTGCTAAGAATAGCTAATGGTTATCAGTGGCAGAAGCTATTGGTGCCCTCTGGAAGTAGGTCATTGGAGATTACATAGTTCCTATCCCATGACTGATAGAAATAGCTTTTGTTTTTGTCTTTCTTTCTTTCTTTCTTTCTTTCTTTCTTTCTTTCTTTCTTTCTTTCTTTCTTTCTTTCTTTCTTTCTTTCTTTCTTTCTTTTTTTTGTACTGGGGATCAAACTCAGGAACTTGCACTTACCAGGCAGGTGCTTATGCCATCGTGTTATCTCCCTGACCCCACTTTCTTTGTTCTGAACCATCTCCTGGCATTTTAGATGTGCTAATTGTGCTAGTGATCCTTTCTATGTGGATATTCTCCATCCTACTCCCCCATTTTGGCTGTATTGTTACAGATTAATAAGCTCTTTGGAATTCTCTGGGGTATTTTGTTTTTTGATAGATATTTATACTTTTAAGGGTCTAGGGAGAGAAGGCCGGTATCTTATTGACATCTCTATTATTCACTCATTCCTTTTAGCACCAGTTCCGCACTGTTCTAGTGTGTGATCATTGAGTATATGAGTACAATATAGATTCAGGACCTTTTCTAATTGAATGACTTTTTAAAAATAAAATTATTAAGAAGTATGAGATTTTAGAACAAGCTTCTGTGGTCATATAATCTTTCTATACAGACTTTTGCTGAGTCCTTCCTATTGACTCAGGATGGGATCTCACTTCCTTTGTATGCTATAGAAGGCCTTTCATGACCTGGATTCCTTCTCTATCCAAATTGAATTCCTCTTGTTCCCATCCCCACCTTTAGCAAATTATATTTTAGGAAGCTTGAATTAATTGACCAGAATGTGTTACATTCTTAGGGCCAGTTCTGTGATTTTACATAGAATCTCATTGGACTATGCTTTTTATTCCCTCCAGAAGATAGGCATGAAGTTGTTTCTCGTAGGCTTATTTGACCATTGTAAAGCAATTATTTTATAGTATTACTTTCACTTCCCAGTTTTCATTCTCCTCAGAATTCTTTTTGAGGATGAGACTGTATACTTTCTTTTTTATGTGGCCAGCTCCGCCCACCCTGGGGGTGGGGCTGGTGCCACATGTGGTGCCGGGGATCGAGCTTGCCTAAGTTTGCCTAAGCAGGCACTTTAGACTGCTGAGCTATCTTGCTAGCCCTGAGACTATATACTTTTGTGTTGTTTTATTGTCAGCATCCAGTAGAGATTTAAAATCATTTAGTAAAAATTGCTTTAAGAACAATAAATACAGTAGTAAAGACTGTAATTTCCTTAAAAGCAGAAGGTAGACCTTCTGCTTTTAAGGAAATTACAAAATATGTATATGTATCTAGCATTAAACAAGTACATAAGTGTGATGGGGCTAAAAAGGAAGTAGAAAGAATTATATAATAGAGGATGCTGGTAGTAAGTAGAAAGAAACCTTGATTTAGGTAGAAGTTACAAGGAAAACATTCTGCTGGGCATAGTGGCACATGCATATAATCTCAGCAGTCAGGAGGCTGAGGTGGGAGGATCATGAGTCTGGCCTGAGATTCATAAAAGTTCAAGGGCAGCCTGAACTACATAGCGTGACCCTGCTCCTCCCCCCCAAAAGGTCTTAACATTGAAAAGAATCAACATTTGAGTTATAAGATATGACTATCCTCCATACAGAGACTTTGAACAATGCCCTAAGTAGAAGAGAAAGTGAATGCTTGATATGTTAGAGAGACTGAAAGAATGTCAGTGTGGTTCAAGATGTGTTTGGAGAGGTAGGTAGAAGTTGTGTCACTTGATTTTTTTTTTATCAACTTTTCATATTCATTGACTTGAATATGTCAATTGTGTATATATTGTCTTTATTCTCTTGTATTTCTTCTCAGCCACATTTCCACTGGACCTAAAAAAAATCACTGCAATAAGAGTGATTGTTACATATTTTTTCTTCTGTTTTCTTAGTGGAATTTCACTAGCTGTAGAAATTTTAAAGGAAGTGACCTGTTTGCAGAGTTTAGTCTTTTGAGTGGATCTTCAGCATGAACCATATTGAAATGAATGCCTACAAGGAGCTAGACTAAGCGTAGCTCATATAGACCTGTCTCAGTTACTCTTCTCTCATTGCTGGGACAAATACCCGACACCCAAAATGAAGGAAAGGTTTATTAACTCACAGTTCCTGGAGTTTTCAGTCTACAATCAGCTGGCTCCAAGGCCGCGTGGTGTATTGCAGAGAGCAAGCCTTCATGGTGGTGGTAAAGAACAAGCAAGAGCAAATGGAGGAGTAGCAGTAACAATGGCAACAGAGAGAGAGTCTATCTCTGTTGCTCTTATGTTCTGACTCTCTGCCCCAGGCTAGGGGAAGTACATACACCGATAACCTCAGCTGTACCAAAATCCATAATCCCAGTCTTGGATCACCCATAATCCCAATGTGTCATGAGTTAATCTCAAACTCTGGAAGTCCCCACCCCATGACTGTATGAGGCTTTGGGGGAACACAAACCATAACAAACCCTTTCTTGTTTTTATGATACATGAAACTAGAAACTTAGAGAAAACCTCCATGACCAGAAAGTCAGAAAACTCACATATGAACATGAGAAATTTTACTGTGTTTTTACAGAAATGGCAACATTATCACTGCATACCATGCTGGCCCACCCCCTGGGTGCACTGAGCCAGTGATGGACTCCAGTCATGTTGGTGCTCGCCTGTAATCCCAGCACTAGGGAGGCAAAGAACAGGAGGATCGCTATGAGCGCAAACTGCATAATGAGACCCTGCATTAAAAAAAAAAAAAAAAAAAAAAAACTAAAAAAGAACAGAAATGGCAACAATTGTATTCTTTCTCTCTGGCTCTCAGGCTCTCTCTCGGGCTCTGTTCTCCCTCTCTGTCTCTCACTCTCTTGCTCTTGCTCTGTCTGTCTGTCTGTCTGTCTGTCTCTCCCTGTTTCCTCCCCTGTCTCTTTCTCATTGCGGACATTGAAGCACGATGTAATTGCTAAATAGGAATCTAAAAGGATTCAGTATAACAGTGAAGTGGGCTCAACATTCTTCTTCCAGCTGCTGTTGTTTACAACACTTTGACAGTTAAAATATATCACACATTCTCTTGTCCTTTTAATGTAAACATTTACTATTTTAAGTGGACTATAGAATCAAACCAAAATAAAAGGATATAGACTGATGTTTCAGAGGTGAAGCTAAGCACTGGACTAAATTAAATAAAAGTAATTTGCAATCTAATCATAGTTACATATTATACATTATACTATGTTTGCTCCTGGGAAAGATTAAACAGAGGGCTTTCATTGCTTGCTCTGTTTTTACAACCTGTTACAAGAAGGAAATTTCATGTTGAATACACAAAATTTTGAATTATAACTGTTAAGGAAAAAGTGAAAGAACCTTTAAGGTCAGGGTCTCCTGTTTGATTTTTCTTCTATGCAAAAGCCTTGTCTAAAAAGTCAAGAAAACAATGCCGTCTAGCTTTTGTTATTTTCCCGGGAAAATATTTGCTTCCTACTTTCTGCTTACATCATGTATCCTAAGTTTTTAGCTTTAGCAATTAGGGCTTTTTTCAGTGTATGTTAAATTTAGTTTAGGTTTTTTTTGAGACGTGGTCTTGCTGTGCTATGCAGGCTGCCCTTGAACTCACTTAGGTAGCGCAGGTTGGCCTTGAATGCAGCAATCTTCCAGTCTCAAACTCCCAAGTGCT
Organism: Ctenomys sociabilis; assembly: GCA_004027165.1. Taxonomy (NCBI): domain Eukaryota; kingdom Metazoa; phylum Chordata; class Mammalia; order Rodentia; family Ctenomyidae; genus Ctenomys; species Ctenomys sociabilis. The sequence continues at coordinate 7,359 of PVKA01017113.1, forward strand.
GAGATTATAAGCACTGCCACACCTACCAATTTATATTAAATTTAAAGACTAAGAACTATTAAAATGACCCAGAATTAAATCCTGAGCTTATTCATGAACTGAACTGTGCAGTATTTTTAAAATGAATATGAAATTTGCTTAAGATTCTTCAAGTTAAAACTGTGGCGTTCTATAATGTACCATGTTATGTAGGAAAGGCTGGTGTTCTGGAAGGCAATTTTATACTGAAAGGAAAAATTATAGTTGAATAGTTTCAAATTTATTCAATTTCCTGCTTTGCTTAAAATTTACCTGCATAATGCATAAATTAATCAAACTTTTTTCCTGGTGACAATACTTAATTAGATTACTTTTGTGAGTATCCAGGAGATTTTCATCTCATGACTCATAAAATTCTTTTATTCCCCAAAGAATTTCCTGTGTCTGACTGGAATTTCATGCCTTTGTAGTTTTAGCTAGACTCCTTGGAGCAGTTACTTCCTAAATGACTGTATTCTTGAGGCTTGAGTGTAATACCTGGGGAGCTGGGTCACAGATTGACTCCTGATTTTCAAGAAAATTGAAAAATTATTCCCTTTCATTGCCATAGTCCAGTAATTTTATTCAGGAATTTTCTTAAACTTTTAAACCTCCTCTTCTCTTGATGGAGATGTTTTACACTGTTTCCTCTGCTGATACAGTTTCCAACATCGATCCTTTTTGTTCTGACCTAGGCCTGTTTCGGTCTATTTCAGCGAATGCCCAAGTGATTTGCTGTCCTGTGTCGCCTGCTTGTCTCATCAGGTTTTCATCACTCACTTGGTGTAAAGGAAGAGGAGATAGAGTTACAAATATATTGGACCATTTAGCAATTGGTGGGAAATGCCTTTGAATATCCTTTTTCCTTTTCTTTCTTCTTTGTAGTTCTTATTGAAAAAGGTAAAAGGTTGTAATGGAAAACTGGAACCCTGTGTTCCCATTTAGAAGGTCCAGACATGTGAGGATGATACATTTTGACATGTGAATTTCACAAAAAAAAATAGATACCACTATAGTAAACGCTTTTCTTGTGTGAAGAACTTTATCTGCGTGTTCAGAGCTTTGTGTGTTTTAAAAGATAATGCTTGTGCTCTGATAATAAATGGCAGCTGAACATACACAGGAGACGGCAGTCCCAGTCTAGATATGCTAGCTGGAAAAATTCATCTGGCATAGGGCAAATGAAAAATGTAAGGCTAGTAAAACATCAGTGCTAACAAATAAATTATTCAGAAGTTGATTACTGAGAAGTCTCTTACTAGACTTCAATATGTTCAGTATGGTGTCTTTAGAGAAAAAAATTCTAAAATTTCATCCATAAGGCTTATATAATTTGGTTTATGTATCCCTTCTCATGTTTCAGCACAAGACTTAATTTTTTTTTATCAATAAAAGAAAGGTTTTGTATATAAATCACCAAAAATATGTACTAAGTTAGTATTTTGTTGCATGATAGTATCTATTTATTTGACAGTGGAGAAAAATCAATGTAATTGCTTACTCCTCACATCTATGCAGAAAGTATAAGTCCTTGGAATGTAGCACGTTACAGAATCTGTACTGACACGCTGTTTATAATAAGCTGAAATGTCAGACCTTTGAGAAAAGAATGAGATTCTGGCAGAGGACAGTTTTGTGGTAAGGGTGGATGAAATGCGTTCCAGAAAAAGAGAAAAGGCTTGATGGTCCAACAATGAAATAAGAAAGTTGAAATGGTTGTTTAGAGATATATGGGTTAACACAAACTGACACTTGACAATTTAATTTTCTTCTTGATTTGTATCTTCCTCTACTTCTTCTAGTGTCAGGGTAAAGGAATTGATTCACCTCCTTAGCAGATGGATAAGAACAAAGGCGCGTGGCATTGCAGCTTCCCAACTTTTCTTAATCTCCCACCACCCTAGAGTGTGGCCTTTCTTCAGCAGTTTTTTCAATAACAGATATTTTAGTTCCTAGAGCATTTAAAACCAAATCAGTGTATCAGCAGTGCAGTGATGCAAGTCACAGTTTAATTGCTGTGAACACATTGCTAATATTGCTGGATTATATGTTTAATTACTAATATAAATATATTCGTATAGTAGAAAAGAACATTCTCATTACTTCTTTTACCTTTTCTTTTCCAAATTTAAAATAAAAGGATTTGTGAATAAAAGAATAACGTCCTGAAAATATATTCTTAGTTATGGGTTGCATCTAGATGTGCCCCCAAACTTAACGTAGTCTTAAAGTATTTTTCAGAGGTAGCTGAATCTAGAGTTTGGGATTTATTTGTGGTCCAATTCTGGGATTAAGGGTGTCAGTGCTACACTCACCGGAGGGTGGGAAGCCTGCATTCATCACTTGTCTTCTTTCTCCTTCCCTTGCCTGCTTTTGCTGTTTTCTACCACCATTCACTGTTGCTTTCTGCCATGTGCCACCTGGCCTTGGAGCCCGCCTATTATGGACTGAAACCTCCACAAACTGTGAACTAAATAAACCTTTCCCCATTTAACCTTGGGTGTCAGGTGTTTTGTCTTGGCAAGGAGAAAAGCAATTAAGTCCATTAGGATGGCCATTGGAAGAAAAAACAGCAGAAAATGTTTTGAAGAGGACTTGGAAAAATTGGAACCCTTATATAGATGTTTCCAAATTTATCATAATTTGGCTTATGACTTTTTAATCTCATGATGGTGCAAGTCTGGTATGCATTTGGTAGTAATTAAATTTCATATTTTGAGTTTTGATCATTTCCCAGGCTAATGATATGTGCTTTGATAATCTATTGATGATGGACAGTGGCAGTGAAATGCAGCTGTCAGTAAGTCACATGATCATGAGGGAAAATAATGCTATACAGTTTGCTGTAAATGTAGTCAGTAGGTTAAGTGTATTAAGTGTATTTTCACTTCTAATATCTTCAGCCTTCAATGGGCTTATCAGGGCATGTGTAAATTACCTTTCTGTTATGATACCAGGGGTGATTAACATAAAAAAGAAAAGGTTTATTTTCACTCACAATTTTAGAGGTTTCAGTCAGTTTCCAAGTAGTTGGCTCTGTCACAGTAGGGAAGGTAGGAGTGCAAGACAGAGCACAGCACCTCCTGACCAGGAAGTAAAGGAGAGAAGTGAAGAGGGATCCCATAGTCATTTTTGAGAACATGCTCCCAAAGACTCCAAGACTCCCAGGGGCCCTCCTCTTATAGGTCCTTCACCTCTCAACTGTCCCTCCTTGGGGATCAGGCTTTCACACATGGCCCTTTGAGTGACATTGCAGACCCTAGCTGTAACAGGACACAACAACACTATGACAAACCATTTTGACAATTTCTCAAAAAAAAAAAAAAAAAAGAGAAAAAGGCTGGCAAGATAGCTCAGTGGGCCGGGCGTGGTGGCGCATGCCTGTAATCCCAGCACTAGGGAGGCTGAGGCAGGAGGATTGTTGTGAGTTCGAGACCAGCCTGAGCTACAAAGTGAGCTTAAGGCCAGCCTGAACTGCACAGTGAGACCCTGTCTCAAAAAAGACAAAAAAAAAAAAAAAAAAAAAAAAAAAAAAAAAAAGATAGCTCAGTGGACTGAGCACCTGCTTAGGCAAGTGCAGGGACTGGGGTTCAAAGAAAGCAACAACATATCTAAGGGAGTCCAGCAGCCACTATGTTAGTTAAGCACATACAAGTCTAATGAAATAGAACTTTTAGAGGAGACAGACATCGACTAAATGAAAAAAACAAAAGATGATGCAATATTATGATGGTACTAGCTGCTTAATCTGGCTATGCTGATGTTTTTGTTCAAGGCAGAGTGACTTGTTCCTCATTGATTCAAGCCAATTGAAAGTGTAATTTCCCACGTCAGGGCTTGATTTTTGACTTGGACAGATGCTATATTTTTGTTTATTGGTCTGAGGGAAAATCTAGGAGGTTTATGGTGAAACTTCTGCTCACTAACAAGAAGAGACACACAAAGTGATATTTTCCATTCTTCATGGATGTTGTCTTACATGCTAACGCTGTCTGGAATTTCTGGAGCCATCATGTGATGGGGCACATTGTCAATGTTGTAAAGAGGGCAGAAAAACCCACAGTGGCTCTTAAGGTAGTTATGCACTAGTTGACCACCATGGAACCACTTAGATATGGACTTCTTGTCATGTGAGGTAATTCCTTTACTACTAGGGCACTTTATTTTGTGTCATCTGTTCTTCCAAGCTGAAGTGTAATATCTTATACAACAGAGGTAATTCATGTTCAGTACCCAAAGACCATTTTGGAGATTTGAAAAATAGAGGATTTTATCAGTAAATGGCTGCAACTAGAGACCATACCCTTAAGTGAAATAAATTAGACCCTCATGTGCAAACAGCATACTATCTCCTTAATGTAAGAACCTGTAGAGTAAATAAAATCTGTACAATGGAATTGTGAAAAGGAAACAAACCTGTTCAAAAGGAAGGAATTACTTAGCTGAGAAGATCAGGAGAGGAAGTAGGGGAAAGAGATGTAGCTATGTATGTAAGCAGGATGGTTTGTGTGTTTGTTTGCTTTTAGCTTTCAAAATTTTTTTTTTATTGAAGAACAAATAGCAATGAGACAATTTCAAGACAAATTAGCATGACATTCGATAATTAATACATTGCAAACTTTTTGTAATGTTTTGGTATCATACAAGGTGCATACATGATATTATACTTACAGACACTATTATAGCAGATGTCTCTAATCAGTGGATTAAGAGAGTGTAGCTGTATACTTATCTTATTTTTTATAGCTGAATTATATCACAGATTCGATAATTAATACTCTCTACCTTCTTATCTTCCCAGTGGTTGTCCATAGTACTAGAGGCGACATAATATCTTGTCCAACCACTATTGGTGCAAATCTTGCTTCTCATAGAATTATGCAGAAGAACTGCATATTTATCCTAACTGTACTGTTTATACAAATATATCATGATTTTTCCTTTATATCCCCCTTTTTTTGTCTAGACCTGTCAAAGATGGGTACTCCATTGTCATTAAACCATTTTAGGTGCCTGAACTTGGTGACACAATCCAACACAGTCCAGCATTCCACAATAATAGTGAGTTATCTGAAGAAGTTTTTGATAATGGACTTTTACAGCTCAACTTACTATTATGGCCCCATGTTATATGCCTCGTTTTTATACTTTTCTGCTGGAGGATGGTTTGGATAATTGTACTGCTTATCTGTGGAAAGGAGAAGTTAATGCTTAATTTTTTTGTCTGTTTTCTTGTCTTCTTTCATTTTTTCCCCCTATTTCTCTCTCCTTAATTTCTTACAACTTTTTTCTTTTACTTTTTCCAATTTTACATGCATATATCTGGTAATCTGAGCAACTAATCTGAAGACAACAATATACAATACAACAAACTGTCAAATTCATATTATTTTGTTTTGTGAAGTTCTGTACAATTTTTTTTCTTTTTAAAAATAATTTCATTGAGAAACAAATGATGAGAGTTTCAAAACTGATTAGTAGGACACTTTCAATAATTAATACATTACATATTGTTGTCTTAGTGGTTATTCATTGTGCAAGATGTAGACATGATATCCTGTCCACAAACACTACTAGAACAAATCTTTCTATTCATTGAACTAAGAGAATGTAGTTGTGTATCTATCCTAACAATTTTGAATATACAGGTACAAAATGGTAGTTCATTTGTATCCCCTTTTTTTGTTTAGTTTTGTCAGAGAAGGATATTCCATTGTCATTTAAATATTGTAGGTGCGTGAATTCGGCAAAATATTCCAATATAGTCCAGTAGTCCATAATAGTAGTGAGTTTTCTGTAAAACTGCCAATGTTAGCAGTTGTTGACTTGAGCTTTTTGCAGCTCAGGATATTATTATGGCTTTATTTTTTATACTTTGTTTTTGTACTTTTCTGCTGGATGTTTAAGACCAAGATAAAGCAAGAGCTATAAAACAAGAAATGTAACTTTAGGATCTGATAAGGTCAGTCAAATCCCCTCAGAATTTATCCTGAAACTCTGTACTGCAGTTCTGGGCAATTTCTAATTTTTTATTTATGTTACTATTCTGCATTCTCTTTAAACAATTTTTTAAAAATCTTGCAAAATAACCCCATGGTTTCCCAATCAAACAAATCAGTAAACAAACTAAAGGAAGCCACTGCTGCTGAGATTCAAATTTTTGCCCACAGCATGAATTGAAGGTAGTGCCTTAAAAGATAAAGTAAAACCACAAAAAAGTATAAGTCATGAAAGAAAAATTAAAAGACTTAGAAGATATACCCAGGAGGCTTAACATGAAATAACAGGTGCTATAGAAAACAAATAAACAAAAAAGCCTCTTTTTTTCTAATCTGAAGGAAAGCTCAAGCCTTCATGTAGAATAAATTGTCAAGTTTTACATAGGATTAACGCAGAAGCATAGCTAACAGAGACCCCTGAAGTGGGCTCTGATCTCCTGGCAGTATTATGGCACATGGCAGGAAAAGGAGCAAGAGAGAAAATATGGGTGCAGCAGGGATCTGGGATGACCAGTTGGCCACAAGGGACAGAACCTTGCTGTTTACTCATTGAGTAAGATGGTGGGGGGATTGCTGCTGGATGTGCTAGACAAGTGGTGAGGCTGGTAATGAAGTGAACAAAGCCTTTGAGAAGGGACAGGAACAGCTAGATTTGGGTTGCTGTTAACAACCTGCTTTGTAGCCAGTTCTGGGAAGAATTTTCCTCTGGAGTTGTGCAGGCCTCCGGAGATGTTGACTGTGAACTGCGCTGCTCTCCAGTAAGCACAATCACACTTGGGCCTGGGGAGAACGATGTGGCAGCCCTTCACATACAGCTACCTACACTGCAGCAAAATCATTTCTGAACTTTAAGAGTAAGGAGAAAATCTTAAAAAGTATCCAGTCTTAAAATAGAAATGAGTCAAGCTAGCACTAGATCTCTCATTGGCAACCATGGAAGCTAGACGATGGTAGAATAATCTTTATAGATGAGGAGAAAAAAAGAGACAGACAGACAGACAGAAAGAAAGAGGAAGTTTCCAAAGACCAAATCTCACTGGTGGGAGAAAAGAAAGCAAAAAAGAAGAAATACGAAAGACAGTGGATCTTTGCAAAAGAAATAGTATCTTATTTTTTAAGGAATAGTAGATAATCATGTTTGTGAGTGCAGAGGAAAGGAAAGTGACTTAAGGGGAAAAACTGAGTAAAAATTTTCTTGGATAGCAGAAACAAGGGAATAGTACAATATAAAATGAATGATAAATATAAAATATGATGAAAAGAACGTAGGTATATCAGTTACTAAATGAAATGAATGAACTGAATTGTCCCATTAAAAGTTTTTCAGAGATTGGGTTAAATCTTAGTTATTTGCTACTTATAAGAAACAAAATATGAAATTTAAAAATAAGGAATGATTAAAATTATGAAATCTGAGGAAAATGAAAAGGTATAAACTGCAATATTAATATCGTGCAGTATAATGTGAGCTAAAAGGTACAAAAGGCTAGAGAGAGGAATTATGTGCTAAGAAAAGAATAAAGCAATCACAAACCTGTAAGTATAAAATAACATAATACAAATATATAAATATTAATAAATTCTGACAGAAATGAAAGAAAAGTTGATTTAAAAATGGTGTGGATAAGTTTGTTATGTTCCTTTCATTTTTTTAATGCTCCTTTCAAATTGAGATGTACGAGTTATCAAAACTGACACAGAATAACCAAATAAAGCAATAACATATAAAATCTTTCAAATGAACAAGTCTTAAAAGTTTTAATTTTGTTTTCTCTTAGAACATTGGAAAATGCATCTTGTACTGTATTTGACCAAAAAGAAAGTTGTAGAACATTTTAAAAAGCAGAGGTTAAAGGCAAAATAAATAAATAAATAAATAAATAAATAAATAAATAAATAAATAAAAAGCAGAGGTTTTTAAAGACTTTTGTATAATCAATAAAAGTATGAATAAATATCTAACTGTAGGATAGATTGAACATTATACTTGATAAAACATGTATAATTGTCCATGATTTTATTATTAAAAGAGAACATTGAAAAATAAGATAGTTGTACAGAAAATATTAATAAAATGATATAATGAAATAAAGATAAAGCCTGAAACTAACAAAATAGAAAATTGAATGATAATAGAGAAAAAATGAATTCAAAGCTGGTTCTTTTGAAGATTAAACAATAGATTAAATCATAATGAACCTGAGGAAAAATAAAAACTCCAAAGCGGAAATATTTATGCAAAAGAAGAATAAGTAGATAGGTATTTGCCTTTCCTGAGATAAAAGCACTATATAAAGCTACCCAAATCATGGCAGGCTGGGGAGGTGGCTCAGTGGAATAAGCACTTCCCTGGCAAGTGCAAGGGCCTGAGTTCAATCCCCAGTTATGCCAAAAAACCAAAAAAACCTACCCAAATCAAATTATATTGACATTAAATGGAGAAATCAATAAAAAAGTAGAGAAAATATAAACACAAGCAGCATAAATGAAAAATTATAAGCATGGTGTTTTGACTCAGTTAAGAATGGATGATGTTATGATTAGATTTTAAATGTTCCTCAGAGGCTCGTATAATAGAGGATTGGTCACTGTCTTGTGGCATTATTGGAAAATGGTGGAATTTTTTAAGAGGGAGGGCATAATGAAGGGAAGTTATGTCACTGATGGCCTATCCTTAGACAGGATATTGGAACGTAAATCTTTTCCTGTCTGTCTTTTCTTGCCAGTTACTGACAGACATTTTTGCCACACATGGAATCTGTGATGGGCTATGTGCTACTACAACTCCAAAGTGAAGGGACCACGACAATTTGTCTGAAACTGTGAACCTCTTGCAATTGTGTATCTCAAGTATTTTGTCACAGTAGTGGAAAGAAAGCTGACTACCACAGATGATTTAAATTTTGTTGTGGCTCAAGTACCCTTAAATTTGGAAGAAAATAAATTTGAAATGGTTCATCAAATGCTTAAAGACCAGGTAAATTAGGATCTAAATGTAAAACAAAACAAAATTCCTGCATGGAAATATAGGACACTAGGTGTATAATCCAGGAGACAGGGAACTTCTCAATCAAGACTGATAGCCAGAAACTGCAGAAGAAAGAAATAGACATGTTTTATTGAGCAAACTTTTTTTTAATGTATTTAGTACAGGGTCTCACTACACTGCTCAGACTCCTAGTGTAGCTGGCATGTGGTGCCAGAGATCTGTGCTTGTCTAAACAGGCACTTAGTAAGCTGAGCTATCTCGTCCTTGCCCTTGTACAGACTTTTAAACAAAGTCAAATACAGAAAAAGTTAATAAATAATGGTAATTAATAATGCAAAAGCAATAATTGATATCTATAGTATACAAAAATCACTATCAATTGATAAGAAAACTACAACAAATAGTGCAGTAGGAAAAGGGGAAAAGAATATGAAGATACAAGTGTCAGAAGAACAAACAAATAGTTAAGAAACACTAAGAACAACTTATTGTATAAGTAGCCAATGAAATGCAAATTATGTTTTAATACATTGTTAATGAGATTCTGTGGAAAAGGATATTAAACTCTGTTTGGTAGAACATTTAGAAATACCTTTTAAATGAAATATGCTTACCCTTTAGTAATTTTACTTTTAAGGATATATTCCTTGCGGGGGGAGTTCTACCAGGTGTCAGAACATATATGCAGGAATGTTACTGTTGCATGTATCAGCTTTCTTGTACTGGGACATGATAAAAGAGACAGCTACATAAGGAGGAGAAGTTTAATTTGGCTTTAGGAGATTTAGTCTGTAATTGACTGTCTTTGGGGAGAAGTAGCAAGGCAGAAGGGCTTGGTGGAGAAGAAATACTTATTTCATGATGGCTAGGAAGCAGAGGAGAGAAACATTGCAAGTCAAAAGGGGTAAAGGACCAGATGCAGTGCTCAAAGGCCCACATCCATAGCCTACGCAGAAACGCATCAGCCCTTTTGTGTCTCCCAAACCCATCAAGTTAACACAATTAAACCTAATGACCATGCAGTATGTATCATAGAGAAAAAACAATGAGAAACAGTTATTCTTGTCATTTGGGAGATAGTTGTAGCTCATAGAATATTTATGTGTAGGTTATGAAGATCCTTGTAATTTTGTATGACTGTAACATGGACAAAAGTTCAGTTGAATCCTTATTAGGTTGTGACAAAGATTTCTTATGATTGGGAAAAGAGCCAAGAAAAAATGGGGAAAAATTGTACATAAAGTATGTACAATATATTCACATTGATACATTTGTAAATGTTTACTAAAAGTATATGTGACCTGCAAAAAAGTAACAAGACATTTAAAAAATATAATTTAAAAATGTTTTGAAGGCTCAGAACCAAAGGCAGTCAATGCCAAATGCTCACCTAAAAGTTGAGATTGAGAGGTAAGAATTATTTATGTGAAAGAAACATTATAAATACAAATGAACAAAAATAAAATGGCTAGAGATCAAAGAGCTATTAAATTAGCAATTGAATTAGCCCCTAGGGTCAAGGTGGATATTTTTTAAAATCTTTTATAAAGTACCAAACCTCAGTAAAAATTTATCCCTAAGAAGCTTTTCAATGTAGAAAATTTGAATGAAATTTAGTCTTAAATAGTTTTTAAGACCACAATTTTGACCTTCATTTAATAATATGTGGCTGAGATTTCTGTAGTATTTCAACACTAAAAAGACAACCATAATGTATGTATATGTTACAGTAGTACTGTGGTGTTTTCAGTTTATCAGTACTGACCACGGCTTCCTAAATTTTATGGTATCAAATTTAAAAAGATCACAGAGAAGTCAAGATGTTTAAAATGTAGTACCAAGAGACAGTAATAGTTCATGACATGCTGTATGTAGTGACACAAAGAAAGATGAATGCTTGAGAGCTGTTCTTCACCAAAAATATCTAAAATAGCACAGGGCTTGTAGATCAATAGTCAAGTGCTTGTTTACCCTGGTTCAGGTTCTGCCTAGCATGCATTTATTGTGATATATACATTTATTATAATATTATTTTGATAACTTTTGTTAATATTTTCTTCATCCCCAATTTAGCTTACTTATTCAACAAACATATACTTAGTGCCTCCTTAATACTAAGCAGCCAAGTCTCATACCCATTAAACATTTATAGTTCAGTGGGGTAAGACTTAATGTTACTGATTTCTCACAGAATGGTATTTCACTCTGTGGGCTATAGAATATTGGACCTGTAGAGTACTGGACCTGGGGGACCACCTGCTTGGGGCCCCCTCCTGTCCTCTCTGACAGGAGCTTTTTTTCCCTTAATGTATTTCCTCAGTTATATTCTGGTCAAAAAAAAAAAAAAAAAGTATTGGACCTGTATGCAGTTTCATTTTTTTTTTTTTTTTTTTTGTCATGGAGGTCCAGCACTACATTGAATTATTTGCACTGTGTTTTAGCTGAATTTATGATTCTGAACTTCAAATCTCAAAACTTGATGACATCTAATTTTTAATGCATTAAACCTGGCAGTGGTCAGAAGTAAAATCAAAACGTGAAGCTGAAAGCCCACTAGCACCCATGAGTCTTGTTGCAAGTCCTTGTTTTTAATTGACTGTTTCAGCTTTTTGAAGTAATCAAAAACTAATAATGAGGAGTATAATCTGAGATTCTTTAGGATATAAGCAAGTATTTGGGGCTGGCAGATGACTCATCAGGGACCAAAATGTTCAGTAAATGTTAGTGAGTCACCTGGAGATGCTATAACTAATTCTATTACACTATTAAGTCTTGCATGGGTGTATTTCAACCCCACAACAATTAGTATCTTTGAATTCCATATCTCTAAAGAATGTGCATAGTTGCCTTCTTTTTGATCATTTTTTATTTTACTGTATTTTTTGGTCTTTTTTATTTTACTGTATCTTTTGGTTGAATTTTTTTAGGGGAGGTTAATTTTTTGTTTTTGGTGCTGAGGACCAAACCCAGGGCTCCCAGCTTGCTAGGCAAGCATTCTACCACTGAGCCAAATCCCCAGCCCCAAGAATGTGTATAGACAACTTATTCAACCAAAATGTATTGATTTTGGAGCATTCTTCTTAGAAAGTTGGAATAAACTGGGAGTAAAGCAGTTGTCAGTGCCATCATGGAGCTTATATTCAAGTTGAAGAAATGTAGACAGGAGACAAAAATTATTGTGAACAACAAGATGTAGAACATTAGAAAGTAATAATTATATGAAGACATAGAGCAGAGTAATATGGAATTAAGTGCAAAATTTCCTATTAAATTTTAAAAAGAAGTTAATATCAGTTAAGTAGCCAGATATACCCTGGTTGCTATAGGTTGCTTCATGCCTTTTTGATATAATCTGTTAAATTTTTTATTTATTAGAGAATATATAATGTTTTGATAAATTTCTTTAGTTTTGCCATATGTCTACAACAAAGACAAAATTTCCTTTGGTACTAAAGAAGTCTAACCAATTATTCTGTTCTAAACTTTGTTTCAGAAGCTTTTGTGCTAAGTCTGTTTTAAAGTATTTTCTCATGACAAGTTTTTATAAATGATTTTTTTGAAATTAAGTACAGTAGGTAAGCTGAGTTTTGACAGCATATAAAGGTGATGTAGACCAGTGAGAGAGCACGATTATGAAAACAAGGAAATATGTGATATTGTAGCACTTACAAATGTATCATAAAGATCTAAAGTCTATTCAGTAATTTCAATGTCAAGTGAAAATTTAGATTAAGTGACCTGCTTCTTAAAAGTGGTACTCATATTTTCATCATATATATGTATACATATATATATTATATACATAATTCCATATATAAATATATATACATAATTCATATATATGTATATATATGGAATTATACTGACATTTGTAATAGATTCCCCGCTAACCAATGTAAGTAGTAGCTTAATGCTCCCAAATGACATCTTTTGGTGAGTAGACCTAGTTCACTAATAAATAGAACACTATTTTGTTTTTAATCTGGGTTACATGTTGCTATGAATAGAATCTGTGTATCTTTGAATTCCCCATCCTGTATCTCTCATGGTATTCTTAAGGTCAATTAATCCCAGTAAATAAACCTCACTCAGCAAGCAACCCAAATTGCTATCTTCCTGTCTAGCAGATTTTAGGCAAACTCCAAGCTCTTTGTTTAGTTTCTAATGGATGTCTCACTGGACTGAAGAGCTTTTGGAAGCAAAATAAAGTGATTATCTAAAGTTGAATGTTTCTGGATCAAGGTTACTAGGTCAACACTAAATTTAAATCCAGTTTGAGAGACATTTTTAAATGACATTTAGAAATTATGTCTAAGGGTCAGGCTGTTCCATGTGATGCTGCTCATATCCTTTGATGCAAAAAGTCTACTAGTGACTTGCATGAACGATATATATTTTAAAACATTAACTGTGATTTAAAGTAGCAAGAGACAGTGCCAAGTCCAGGGAAAATAAAGTCTCCCTCTCCAGTTTTTTGGTTGAAATGATTTGGTTCAGTAATTTTATTGAACCTGAAAAAATATTATTAATATCTGCCTCCACAAAGAGAAATAAGGAAGCTGGTCCCTGTCGATCCTTCCTTAGGAGTTTCTGAGGTATTTTGAGATCATAAGAAAACCATGGATAAAATCCATACCAATTAGATATCTTGTGTGTTTGGAACCATTTAAAAATGCTGTGCAGGGCTCAAAGGAATTAGTACAGCCTGCTGCAGTACAGCTATATTATTAATCTCTAAAGAGAATTAATACCAGATGTTCACACTGCCCACAGGACACCTTAGTGTTTGTTGTAGTCAGAGTTTGCAAGGGAATAGATTGAATAAAGGACCCATAGTTTACATGATTATTTTATAATATTTACCCAAAAAGTCAAATGAAGAGGAGTGTAGGAATCTGTCCATGTGCTAGAGACCCAATGAATCTGGTTGGATCCCTCGGCAATGTCCTACATAAGAGCAGCTGAAGAACCAGAGCTCATGGTCGTGCATGAGTCACACTGGTGGCCTACAGCCCATGACAGTGTCTCATACAAGCCCACATCAAGTATCTGCACTGGGAAGGCACAAAGGCTAGAAAATAGCTGCCAGTGGGATGAAGGCTCTGTGCCATAGGGTGTTCAGGGTCTCTTAAAAATACACTATAAATTATTAAAATCTGTCACTCTTTATATATCACTTCTATTCTACACCATTAGGAGCATTTGAGTAATGCTTAATATTTTTGCAATTGTATGTATTTTCATATCATGCATTTTATTGAAGAAAAAAAATTAGAAGTACATTAATGGGTGTGACTTGATTAGGGAAAGCTACAGCCCACAGTATGTACAATAGCATTTGCAGCTATGCCCAGCAGATTTGCAAAGAAGCTTAGAGCTTAGAATTTTATTTTATTTTCTGTATTTAGGGCTGGGTGTACAGGATGTACATAGTATCACTGCACAGGGTTTTTCTTCTAGAATTTGTGAAAGAAAATAGAGCTGACCATGAGGTACCCAACTGAAAGTGTAGAGTAGGATGGTCAGTTTTCTGTCTTCCTCACCTTTATCTTTACAATGGCAACTCATCAACTGTCTGCAAGAAAAACAATCTAGAAAGACTACTTTCATAAAATAATTAGCAGCCTGATTGAAAGAATTGGGCTGCTACTGAAGTATGGTTCTGCAGAATAAACCACCCCACTTTTGGCTCAGCTCCAAGCAAACAGTGACATTGTTCCCACAGGTCCCAGCTAGCATTCCTGTTTGCAAACAAACATTACTAAGGAGACAAACTCACTTTATTCTTAATAACAGAATACAGCTACATCAGACAGTGGGATAACTGACCCAGGCCTCTGCTCTTTTTTTGAAAAAAAATAGTAATAAAAATACAATCTTTATGGATCTTATTCAGACTACAAAAGAGGAAAATTATTACCATATATGATTTTTATATTAGGCAGTTTTCTTTTATGAGCTGTAAGGACAACTCCAAATACAGAGGCAGGAGTCTATATACTTTAAAGGAATTAATGTTGTGAATTAGACTTTTGCACAGTTACCACCACTGGCACTTTTCACCATGGTTTGTACACATCACATGATCAACTTATATAACATTATATTTTAAAAATATATTTGAATGACAATTTTATAACATTTATACTCTTTTATTTTAAACAGAAAAAAGTGATATTGCATTTCAGAAGAAGATTATACAAGATTAACAATGGTTAATATATTACATATTGTTATCTTCAAAGTAGTTACTCAGATTACAGGATATAGGCCTGAAAGATTAATCAAACAATATAAGCACAAACTATTCTTTTCAATGAACTAATAAAAATTAGTATTATATTTATCTTAGCTATCTTGTGTGTATATAGGTGTTTACATATTTTCTTTTCCCTCCCTTCTTTTCTCGTTTTCCCCATGCCAGTTGTTCCTTGATTTTGAGCAGTTTCTTCCCCTTTCACAAAGTCTGCTATACATTGTGGATCTTATTTACTCTTTCCATTATTTACACTAAAGAGACAATACGATATTTACACATTCAAGTCGGATTTATTTCATTTATTAGTATGGCCTAAAGTTGCATCCACTTGTCTATAAAAGTAATGAGTATATCCTTCTTTATAGCTGAGTATTACTCCATTGAATAAAAATATCACATCTTTTTTATCTGTTCCTTCATTGATGGGCATTTAGGTTGTCCAGGATTTACTACTAATTGTGCTGCTATAAACATGAGTGCACATATATCACTATGTTATGACATTTTAAATTCTTCTGGGAAAATGCCCATAAGGTGAATAACTGGGTTGACTTGTACCTCTAATCCTAGTTTTTTGAGGAATCTCTGCACTGGTTTCCATAGTGGTTGTAGCAGCCTGCCCTCCCACCAACAATGGGGAAGGGTTCCTTTTTCCCCACAATCTTCCAGTATTTGTTGTTGGTCAGTTTCTTAATGATAGCCATTCTTTCTGGGGTGAGGTAGAATCTCAATGTGTTTTAATTTGCATATCTTGAGTGCCCAATGATATTGAACATGTTTTCATATATTTATTTCAAGTCTTATTGTTAAATTGGATGGAGATCAAGGATCACTGAAAAATAAAGGAAAGATAAGGGAGCAGCTACAAAGAGATTTTTGAAAATTCTAGAAAATGTGAAATTAAACCATCATCTCTACCTAATTCATGTTCCCATTGGTATTTGAAAAGACATTTTGTTTATAAAACAAGAAAAGAAAAAAGGACCAAAAATAACATGAAAAAATAAATCATCATAATACGTATTTTTTACATAAATAGAATGCTATTTATGTAAAATTTTAAGTGTAAAAACATTGCATATCATTTATGGACCTAGACATGCAGAAGATGAGTCAGAGCAAGTATGGGAATGGTATATCCAACCAGTATCTTTGGAGCATCTAGAGATATGTGAGTAGGGAGAAAGCTGGGGTCAGATCTGGCTGTAATCAGAATATCTTTGTTGGAGAAAGAGAAAAAAAATCTGAAGCAAATGTAGAAAATACTGTTATTATCTGTTAAATCTAGGTAGTTAAATGTTATGTGTTGTTGCCTATTTTTGAAATTTGGTAATTTAACAGTTCAAAAGTTAAAATCCTGAATCATAGAAAAAATGTATGCACTGATTATGCAATAATCATGATCCAGATAAAATTAAAAAATGAATGTGGCATATATCTTAATAGTGAAGCTATAAAAATTTTTTTTTTAAATTTCTGGCAGCATGGGATTATGATAGACTATGGAGAAAGCAATACTATCCTAACTCTTCAGCTCTGTACTACATAATAAAACAAATCTTTAAATTAATTTTCTCCTCTTAGAATCTATAGGAAAATATAGAACACTTGATTATGTATGGTATTGGACAGGGGACAGAGGCAGTAGAGAGAAGTTGAGGGCCTAGAGCAGTTTCTTGGCTCTTTTTTCCCCCCCTGGTGTTGAGGATTGAGTACAGCACATTTTCCTTGAGCTACATTTCCAGCCTTTTTAAAAATTTTAAAGCTTTGGAACAGTACCTCACTAAGTCACTTAGCGGCCCCTAGGAAAGGCCATTTTGTAGAGTGAGGTGTCAATCAGTATCATCTGAAGCTGTGCAATACTTATTTTTCATTAGTTACACAATGCTTTCGAGCACTTTGATGTAGCAAACACTATTTTAAGTCTACCTAACAGGGCCTCTGTTGGCCAGTCCAATCTTGAATTCCTGACTCATCCAATCCTTTCGTGCAGACATTAGTTTAGTAGCTGGAAATCTATTGGTGTCATAGTTACTGTTGCTGTGACAAATCATCTTACACCCAAAGTTAAGAGAAATGATTCATTTGTCTTAAAGTCTGTCAAGGTTTCAGTCCACAGTTGGCTTGCTCCAAGGTGAGGTGGCATGGCAGAGGGGCATTACAGAGAAGAAACAGTTCATGGCAGGCAGAAGGTAGGAAAGCCGGCAAGCAAGGAGCAGGTCAAGCCTCTTTTTGACCCTATATTATATCCAGGCTATTTGGATTAGGACAGTGCCAAATTGGTCAGTGGAATGATTTAATATTTACCCACCCTCAGTTTTAGGGTCCTTAATCCTAGCATTGCAATATAAATCAGTCATACACTCTCGATTTAGCACCTCTGTATAAGCCCCACCTGTGACTGAATGAGGCTTTGGAGGGGGATCTAGACACAAGTGAAATAATTAGTGACCAAAACAAATTCCCTTTTAAATTGAATTTACATTCTTGCTTAGGAGGCAGATATTACTATATTGAGGTTTGAAAATAATTAAAAATAATATAAGTATAAAATCTTGGAAAGTGGGAATATAAGTTTAGGTATGAATACTAAATTTCTCTCTAAGAAGAAATCAATAAGAAGAAATAATTTCATAATGTCTGTAGTAGCATTGTTGGGCCACAGAGATAGCTCAGTGGTCTAAGCACCTGCCTAGGCAAGGGCAAGGACCTGGATTCAGTCCCTGGTACTGCACGCCATGCCATCCCAGTCACAGGCATGCCAAGCTGTCCACAAAGACTGGGTGTGGTGTTGTAGAGCTGTAATCCCAGCGCTGGGGAGGCTGAGACAGGAGGATCACTACCAGTCTGAGCTGCATAGTTAGACCCTGTACCAAATATATAAAAATTTTTAAAAGTACAATAAAGTAGTATTGTCTAATAGTGGGGATGTTCTGTTTCTATGGATATTCTCATGAAAGTGTTTCAAGTGTATATCTGTGCTGTATAATATAGCAGCCACTATTTACATGTGACTATTGAGAACATGAAATGTGGCTCTTGTGACTAAGAAACTATTAATTTAGTTTAAATTCACATTGAGACATGTGGCAAATAACTACTGTACTAGCTGATGTAGCGCAACGTAAGTTTAAAATGAACAAATTAAGAGATAGCAGCATGAGCACATTTTAAAAAAGAATTAAACAGAAAACCTATTAATCATAGTTGCCTGTGGGTGGATAAAGAATTGAAAGGGAAGAATTTCATTATGAGCCATCTTACACAGTTTGATTTTCTACTGCATGCATATATTTGGTTGATTACTATTTAGACTTCTGGAAGACTAGATTGCAACCAAATGGATCTTTGAAGGAGAGTAGAGAATCATCCTTTTTCAAGTGAGATAAAAGTTATACTTGAAATGTCAATTCAAGTGAATAATTTGGCAAGAAACAAGGATGTAAGCTTCAAATAATTCTTGTCAGCAGGGGTCTTGCGTAGAGAGTTTCATTGTTTGTTTTGAAGTAGCTAATAAGGTAAATTATGGTCAGCAAGGTTAACAGCTACTAGTTACAGAAAAACGTTTCAGATTTTTAAATATGTTCCTAGAATTATAGAGCTGTGAGAACTGTGCACACTAAAACATATGGTTCTGCATCTCTGTCTTGTTTTACCAAAACTATCAAATATAAATTATCATCATCAAGCCATTCCTCATGCCCAAATGGGATTCATTGTCTTAAAACTGAATTTACATTTGAAGATTATAAAATATTTGTAATTATCTTTCAGTAAGATAAATTCTTTCTATGAGTAGGTTCTGCTTTTCTGCTTTGTTCTAGTGACAGGTTATGTAGCTAACTTTCTGGAGTTTTTAATTTTTCTTTATGGCAAAGGGAAGAATGTAGAGGAATGGGAATCTATATACCGATCTTTGTTAAATTAAGATTAGAGGAATGAGGGCTATCTTTCTATCATGGTTCAGATGGATTGGTTTTAATCTGTTACTTGTTTCTAACTTGAAAAAAATATTTTAAAGACATTTGAAAGGAATACATAGAGAGAGGGAGATGAGAAATTTTTCTTAAGAAACTATTTGAACAATACATGTAAATTTTGTTAACATAACTCTACCTTAGAGAGCCACGTCATTATTCAACAATAGATTGGAGTGGGCTCAGAGCTAAGTTATGGGTAAGGGTGGAATAATCCTTTTTAGTGCTGTCTAAAAATTCCATTGTAGGGCAGTTGGTATTAGCTACCAAGGGGCTACTCATAATCTGGATCATTCACTCTGTGTTAGAGCTATGACTGGGTATATCTGGGTTTGCTTCACACTACAAAGGAACTACTGAGTTATAACTGCAGACTGATGTGGTCTGATGGTTAAATGAAACTGAAGCAAAACAGATCAGCTACAATTGTAGTAACTGTGTTTATTTGGTCTCTAGAAGTGGAAATTCCATGAGGGGAGAACGTATTTATTGAAAACAAGATATTCTTGATACTAGTAGACTAATATCTCAGAAGTACTGTTTATTCACTTTGAAATGAAATGATAATAGGCCCAAATCCAGCCTTGCCATAGAGAAACAAAGGGATGTTTTGGGGGTCGGGTGAGCCCACTTTGTTTATACAGGTTTTCACATGACTTTTCTTTTAGAAAGTACATGGAGTGCATCCAAAACAAATAATGTTTTGTTAGATGAGAAGACCAAAAGGAAAAACCTACAGAAAGGAGGATGATCTTTCTTTAATGTCAAAACTGACATAAACATATTCCCCTCCCCCAATCTTTTGCTCAAGATAATTTTCTCAACAAGATGCAGATTGCTTCAGTCTTTGCCTATCACTCTTTGAAGCACTATCCTTATTATTAACAGTGGAGGCAGGGTTTCCCTTTGAGGATTTTTACAGCAGTGAAGAGTTCCTCCTTTAAATACTTTCACATGATGAGGTAATTCCACATTCAAAGCACTGACATCCCTGTGGCTTCCCTACTGTAAGACAGTTTCTTCTTGGATGAAGATCCTTCATAGTTCAGTTGTTGTGAAGGACTTACCTTTCTGATGGAATTTCTTTCTATGGAGCTTTTTTTTTTTTTTCTGAAAGATTTAGGGAAGCAATTCAGCAATGTCCTTTGTTACCCTTATTGTTGATATTAGCCATGATTCCCTTTCAGAATTTATTTCTTCAAAAATGATTAAAGTCTTCAATATGTTAGTTTCATTGATCAAGAATTGTATAACATTAGGCCTGCCAGATAGCTCAGCAGAGTAAAGTACCTGATTATGTAGGTGGAGGGACCAACATTTGATTCCCAGTGTACTATGCTGGCCCCGCCCCCAGGGCACGCTGAGAGTGTGACTGAGACTGGGCATGGTAGCATGCGCCTGTAATCTCAGTGCTTGAGAGGCTGAAAACAAGAGGATCACTGTGAGTCCAATCTGTGTAGTGAGACCTTGTAAACCCTATACTAAATACATAAAAAAGAATTGTGTAACATCAAATAATGGGGAGAAATTAATTTCCTTGAGAATTCCAATAAGTCTCAGCATAATAAACTTGTGAAATGTGAAGTCTAGAAGGTTAAGACTTTTCAGGTGGTTTGTAATAATCTTGAGCTCAGATTTTGAAAATTAAATTATTTTCCTCACAGTGCAAAAGGACACTGAATTTGGATGAATTTTGAAATGTCATTGTCAGTTTTTAGTATTAGGCTATTTTTAGTATTCCTCCCATCACTGAAATAGTTATTCAACATAAAACCTGATTGTATACTCAAAAATTTGTACAAGCTGGGCATCATTGTGATACCTGTAGTCCTTGTACTCTCGGAGGCTGAGACAGAAGGATTACAAGTTTGAGCCTGGGCCATTTAGCAAGACTTTGTCTCAAAAATAAATAAAACATAAAATAAAAATAGAACATAAAAGAGGGCTGGGGAGATGGCTCAGTAAAATAAGCACTTCCCTGGCAAGTGCAAGGATATGAGTTCAGTACCCGGTTCTGCCAAAAAAAAATTAAAACATAAAAGATTTGTTTAAAAGGGTAGGGATAAGGGCAAGATAGCTTAGCAGATTAAACGTTTGCTTAGGCAAGTGCTGGTGCCAGGGATTAAACCCTGGTACCACATGACAGGCTGGCCCCACCCCCCAAAGCATGGTAGAGCATTTCTGTAATCCCAGCATGAGGGAGGCTGAAAACAGGAGGATCACTGTAAATCCAAGCTGCATAGTAAGACCCTGTACACACATGCAAAAAAGGATAGAGATATAACTCATTTCTGTCCCCACTACTGAGTTCAGGTCCTACTACTGCCAAAAAAGTATTTTCCATTGGATTTCTTAAATTGTTAATTTATTTTTTCTTCATTTTCCATTGGGTTTCTTAAATTGTCAATTTATTTTTTCTTCTTTTTTTCTTCTTTCTTTCTTTCTTTCTTTCTTTCTTTCTTTCTTTCTTTCTTTCTTTCTTTCTTTCATATAGGGTCTTTCTATATAGCTGGGACTCGTAGTGGTTCTACCTCAGCCTCCAGCACTGGGATTCCAGGCATGTGTGTACCAAGCCTGGGTACAGTGGCTCTCTCTGTGAAGGACTGGTATTGGAGATGGAGCCCTGGTCCTTGCACTTGGCAGCCAGGCACATAGACAAGCTATCTCCCCACCCCAATTTATTTTTTAAATGATTTGAATACATTTGAATTGGAACAAGACCCTATTGAAAAGAAGGTGCTTGAGGGATGCTGCTCCATGACTTTTTTCTAAGAAGTGAGAGTCTTTTCCACAAAATATAAATAAGCTAGGCTTTCAGACAATTCTGTCCCCCAAAATTAGATTAAGATGTGGACAGCCAGATATTCATCTTTTTTGCATTTTAATCATCCAAAGTACTGACTGAAAAGGCATGCTTTCTGAAGAAGCTGGAGTAATTTATAAGTTAATTTATAATATATATATAATACATATTATATATAATATATATTATATATAAGTAATTTATAATCTATAAGTTAACAGTGTTTGGAAACTGTCATAATGGAAGATTAATAATGCTTCGAGAGACTCTGAAGACAATAGAAAGAGTGGTAACAAAAAGATTTCTCAGCTTGGTGATGCTCTATAAAACTATTGGATGGTCTAAAAATGTCTCACACAAACCCCAGTACAGCTATAATATGAATGTGAAGAAATGGTTATTTTTAAAAAAAAATAATAATTGTAGTCTTATAGAATATATTATTCTTTAGCATTTGATATTTATTTTCAAGTTGAAAGAGTTAAGCATGAGTCATATGGTTAAGGATTTGCATAGCATTCTGATCTAAGGTATGTGTCTCTCTTCTCTGTTCTGCCAGGTTGGCCCTCGTTCCACGATGTGATCAGTTCAGAGGCAGTCGCATTTACAGATGACTTTTCCTATGGGATGCACAGGGTAGAAACAAGCTGCTCTCAGGTCAGTTAACCCTCCTGAAATCTCAGTTGGATGCTCATGGCACTGAAAGCACTTTCAAGACTTGCAGTCTTACAAAATACAGCAACCAAGCTCATGACCATTCCTAAGGACAGACAAGCACAATGAATTCTTATCAAGTCTGAATGATTCCTCCATCTTTAGTTGTTAGGGTTGGGATTAGGGTTAGGGCATAGCTAATAAAATATCAGTCCTTGGCTTTGACACTATTAAATATTATTGGTAAGAAAGAAAATCTTCATTTGATTCAATATTGCAAGTTGTGGGCTACTATTCTTGGGGTGTCTGAAGATTTTATTTAATGGCCTTGTATAACCTGCTGTTTTGATAATCATCAAGTCCAGTCCTATACTGATGGCTGTAATACAAACACAAGCACTAGAAACTCCAAATCAGTATCTCTTGGGTGGATATTAGGAGGGAGATTGAAAGAGGCTGTAGAAGGTAGAAACTTATTTAGGCTATTGAGGGTACAGTAGGACTGTGACATAAAGTAATTCATTTCTCTGCATCTCCTGCCATATAGACCACTCCCTGTTTCCAAGGTTGTTGTAATTATTGTTTTTTGTTTGTTTGTTTTCAGAACTGGGGATTGAACTCATGGGGTTGTTCTAATTATTTATGTCAGTTTTTCTCTATAAACAATTAATGCTTAGTCAAAGGAAGAAATGAACACATTTTGAGGAGGAGGCAAGAATACTTCATTGAGAACCCTAAACTTTGTGGGCATTTTGTCCTTAAACACGGAAATATAACTAGAACTTCATAGATACAGATAAAAACAACTTCATATTCTCTACTAGGCAGTCCTGATTTCTAATCTGCTTTAAATAAGCATAATGAACAGTTTGAGAACTGTGGCATCTAGAAATGTCTGTTGCGTGCATGGCTCAGAGGTAGAGACAACAAAGTGACTGCCAGGGTGCCTCCCTCAGGGTTCTTCTATTTGCCCTTTAACCATTTTTCTTTAACTGCCTCTTCAAGCATAAGATTTTAGGGAGTGGGTGGCATATTTACTACCAAATAGAGAGGAAGATGGGTTTGAACCTCACCATCTGGTGAATTTCTGTTTTTAGTTTGTTTGTTTGTGTTTTTAGACAAAGCTAGCAGGTTTACTGTCTTCTAAATATGAGGACCACTCTCTCTATGGAAAAGCATATTTTATCTAAATCACATTTTCAGTTCACTCTTATTCCTCAGAAATAAGATTCTGAGTGTGATAATGGTATTTTGTGATGCTGAGTTTCATTTCCAGAGACTCTTAATTTAATTGAACTGAGTAGACCCTGCATGACAGCATTTCTGGAAGCTCCCCGGGTCATTGTTTTGAGTAACCTTGTGAGGTAGATATTTTTATTCACCCTGGATTTACAGTTGAGAAAACCGAGGCACAAAAAAAGGTAAATAAATGTAGATAATAACATTCATAAACTAAATTAAGATTGGTCCAGTCCTATTTCCATTTTTCTAAGGGGTTTTACAAAAGATGTGTTCTGTAAGACATGTAGCATACTGCTTGATCATAGTCACCAGAAAACCACAAAGTTGGGAGAGATGCCGTATGAAGGAGCTAGGTTGCTCTGTGCATCCTGGGTTGTGTTGCAGTTTATTTGTTCTTTTGTGATTCTGCCTGCTGAACTGAAAAATTGCACTCAGTTCTTTTTTCCAGAAAGCATCTGTGCCGTCAGTCTACCTGCTCTGGTAAGCACTTGCATCTTCTCCTGGTGACAGCCATTTTTTAATGATTTTCAATTACAAACAGTTTTCTTTAATTTTATTTATATTTTCAGCTTGTAGTAATAAAATTTACTGCTTTTATTCCAGTTTTACTGGCTACTGTGAATAACTGTTTGATCGTATCTCTCTAATCCTCAAACCCCAACCTGCTAAGCAACACTTAGACAGGAGTTTAAATTCTGAGTGAAGAGGTAATATTTGCATGGTCAAAGCTGGAGTCAGTACAATAAGTTTCTCCTAGAAATACTTGGGGAATTCTTCCTTCTTAAGATCAAAATTCTACATCTGGAGTAAATAGGAGACTAATAAATCATTTGTCTTTTTGTAAAAATCTTGAAGAGAATCATCAGATCCCTGAGTTTACCTGAGTTGGACTGTTCATGACTGCTGCTATTATTACTTGACTCTATGGTGGAGTCCCTCAAGTTTGTGTTAGATCACTATTAACTTGTACTAAGTCAGCCAAATCAACAGGAAGGTAGATATCTACCAACTCAGTTTTTGGTAAAACTCCAAACCTTATTAATCTTCTGCAGATGACAACTCATATATTGCTGATGATTAAAGATACCCATGTGTTGCAGTGGGGTTTCAAACTCACAGCCCTTCTCTCTTTTTCTTGATCTTTCAGTAAATCACAATGCTAAACCAGTGACTTCACAATCATTTCCTTAGCAAAAGATTAATATCACAGGCACAGAGGAAAAGAGCCGTTACCTGCACACAAATGTCTTCAATAATAGTAGGGGAAAACAGAATACTACTGGCAAAATAAATCTGCATTTCTTCTTAAAACTATTTTCTTTCTCATCTGCCCTATGGGCCGAAGTGTAAAAACCCCTCTTTGAAAATGTTTCATGGTATAGATCAAACACTAAGAGAAAATGACAATAATAAAGCCCAAACATCCTAGGAACAGCTCAGAGAAAACCTTCTAGGACAGTGGGAAATACATCAGTGCAGAAATATGTAACTGTGTTGAATGTACTATTTGTGTTTCTCAGGCACATGATTGAGAAATGCAGTCAGATTTTTAAGGAATTATGTTAAATTTGATGCTCAATCACTTTTTTTAGGAGGTCCTTTCATTTGGTTCTCTGCAGGCTCTTGCCAACTTTTCAGAGTGGGAAGCTTTGATGTGAAAGATTACCGTGGGAATTAAAATTTCTCTTTTAAACCATTATCTCATGGTTCTTGAATGAGGACTAGAATATTCAGGTGTGATTTATATTTACCTGTAAAATAAAGAACTACAGAACCATTAAAAATAACTTTCAAAACACATTAAAAATTCTATCTTGAAATAAATCATTAACAGCAGTTTTCAGAGATTTCTTCATCGGGCAGCCAGTTTGTTTCAGTTACAACCAGGTGTGTGAGGGATTCCCAGCGTCCCGCCTGTTGTCTGGGCAGGAGGCAGAGCTCGCAGGCAGCAAAGGAAACAGTGCATCACTGACGACCTCCATTCATCATCCCAGCCCCTGGCCAGGCCAGAAACTGGAGAGAATGGGCTCCATGTGCTTTCCCGACTGGGAAGAGCCATCAGTGCTTGCACACTGGTAGGGGATACTGGCAGCGGGCTGCCACGGGAGGCTCACTGTTGGAGAGGAGGCGCATACGGTACGGTGGGTTAGTCTTCTCTCAGACAGATGCCCTTGCTGCTTGTCAGGCCGGGAGAGGGCATGTACGTGAGGCACAGACTTTATAAATGAATCCTTGTCTGTGGTTTGAAATATTCCATGCTTGTAATCTAATTTGGTGTGAATCTCCAGAGACAATCACCTTGAAGCTATCTATCACTATCATTTTTGGAGGGACTCATACCTTTTCTGAAGATCTTCATACCCATCCCCAACCTGTTTATTTATTGCAAATGTTTTTGTTTTTTTGCCTTTTCCTAACCTCATTGTTCCCCTATTATATTTAGAATCAGTGTTTTCCTTTCTGTTTAATAAGAAAACTAGTTCCAAATTATAAAGAAAATCCAGATCAAAAACCAACTCGGTTCAAGTTTGAGTTACTCTAATTTGGATTTTAAAAAATTTATTTAGGAAATAAAGAACATATAGTCTACTCCTAAACAGCTTCAGTTATGTCTTTGCTGTACTTTGCATTTGGAGTAATGCACATAGAACTGTTTTCGCACTGTCGAAAGGCAATTAATAAAGGAAGACAATATCATATGTGTAGCGCAAGTAGCTGTATTCTCTCACTATGTATGCTCATGTGCACATGCAAACACACACCCACACACATGCATGCACGCACAGACTCAGGCCTTGATGTGAAAACTTCACTTCTTAGATGTCAGTGATCAAAGTGCCAGGGCTGCATGTGACATTAATAATTGTACACATACACTGGTCACTGAGACCATAGGTTCCTGTTGGCTTGCACCCTGGCTGTTTCAGCAGGCAGAAATAGGTGTTTTCCTGTGTCCATTGGGTAAGCATATGTATTTTTACTGGTGCATCATAGCTGCTGATGCCTAAAAATTTGGCCTCAGTTATTTCTAGAAAGGAAAAGCAATCTGAGCTGTCAACTTTGATATTACATAAACCTGCATAGAATGTGGTAAAATAATGCAAGATTTGTTTTTTAGGCCTGTTTTGTATTTTCCAGGTAATAGATCAAATCAGTTCAGGGTTTAGTTTTAGTTCTTTAATAAGCTGACACAGTATGTTGGCAGTAAAATAAAAATGCACTTTTAACATGGAAGTGCCATATAGTCAAAGTTGCAATTTGTGCTATTTATTAATAAATAGGGAACTCTTGGGAATTGTGTTTAGCACTCTCAATGGCAAAACTAGAATGAACTCTCATTCTGGTCCTTTCCATTGTCATGTGCATACTCCTTCATCATCTCTACTTGGCGTCTCAGGCCCAGTTCATTGTCAGATCTTACTCTCTTTTTCTACACTTTATAAGCATTTTGTTCACTGTCCTAGCCCAGTGAGAAAAATAAATATACCATCTGTAGGCTTTTTTGGGGTCATATTCTTAAATTTTGATCCTCCCTTCCCTGCAAGTGTTTTCTGCTAGGTTCTGTGTTTAGGTCTTATTTCTAAAGTTATCCCAGGTGGGTCTCTACTTTCAAACTTTGTTTTATTGATATCACAATATCACATTCCTTTTTTTATCCTTAGCATTTATTTCTACCTAACATACTTTTTATGCTTCACTTACATTCTTGTGTATTGTTTGTTTTTCCCACCAGAACATAAGCTCCCTGAAGCCAGGGATTATTACTTGTATCTCCAGAGTCAGGGTGATGCCCTAGCATGTAGCAGATGCCTATAAAAGCTGTATTGATGAATGGAAATGATTCACCCCAGCCTTTGTGTTCTTTGTTACATGAAAATCACTGTGTTTTCACAACCTGTTTGAATGCAGTCACTCATATCTCTTATCTCCTTCTTCCCACCCCAGCCTTGCTGGGGGCATGCACATAAGTGTGACAGACCCCATCAGTCATCTAGAATCTACCTAACATTGAAGGGGTTGGTGCAGGGCTTTATTTAATGAGCCATCTATTTTGGAGTCATTTTCTCTGGGCAGAAGAATTTTAATTAAACATCATCAAGGCCAGTAATCCTTTTTCTTTGGTGGAACCAGGAGTTGAACTCAGATCCTTGAGCTTGCCAGAGAATCACTTATTCCACTGAGCCACCTCCCCACCCTCTCAATAATCCTTTTCAGGCTTTCTAAACTCTAGGTCTTTTTCTTCAGCTTTTTGAATAGTCACTGGTAATGATTTTAGCTCAAGAACTTATCCCTTCTTCACATATTATAGTTCATTTGGGTAGAGAAGCCAGCATGATATTCTACTTATTGGAAGTGAGAAAAAACAAACAATTGTGTGGGCAAGAAACATTCCCATTTGCTACACGCAAAGCCCTGGTGACTGATATAAATCTACTGAGCCTTGCCATTGCTTCCCTGGGTTCCAAGAGGATCCGGTGTTTGTCTGATGTTAAGTTTTACTGCCCATGAAAGAAAATATCACCTCTGTCATGGCCAGTTAAACAGTATCTTTCACAGTGGACTTTTGCATATCTGAAACTAACCCATCCAAAGCCAGAAGAAATACTAAGGTAATGGGGGTAGAGATTTTATTCTGCCATGTTTCTTACAAGGAGAGATCAAGGGTCAATTCATTTCATACAATTACTGCAGTCATTTTTCAGCTGGCTGAGAGACTTCACAGATCGAAAAATACAGTGGCTCTAAATGATTTCTGATATGCACAGTTGTAGTATTTTTTAATTCCCAGCATGTGGTACGATGTCTGCCAGAAACTATCTTTCCAGCTATTGACAGGTGGATTAGAAATCATCCAGGATGCACCCCACCATGTCTGTGCAGGCTGGCCATTCAAATCACTTACCAGGTGGTCTTCTTATGGCCTGCTCTGTATATGATGCTGCCTTACATGATCTTCTTCTCTTCCAGTGTGGTGCTCATCTTGGGCACATATTTGATGACGGACCTCGCCCAACTGGCAAGAGATACTGCATAAATTCGGCTTCCTTGTCTTTCACACCTGCAGACAACAGCGGCGCAGAAGGAGACAGCGGGGTCAGCAGTGGTGCAGCCCTGGCAGACAAGGAGGAGCTGTAGAGTAATGGAGAGTGGTGGAAACAAAGTGTACTTAATGCACAGCTTATAAAAAATATCAAAATTGTTTATCTTCATAGATATATTTTTTCAAAAACTATAAGGATGTTTTGAGCTATGATATATTTTTCTTCTTTTGCTTAAACGGGCTCTGCCCATCCATGTATTTTGCTATTGACTAGAACCAGAACTGTGTATAGCTTTTGCAAATGGAGTTAGCTTTGTGGAAACTTCTTCACAAGCATTCTTTGGTGTGATTTCCTTTGAGCACACATCTTCTTTTGAGTTTTGTTGTTGTTTTCCCCTTAGATAAGAAGTATAGGGTCCTGATCTTTGGATGTAAAACTTGAGCTCTCTGGCACAGGGTAGGGACAGAGCTGGGCAGGGCAGGACATCCACACATGGTCCTGTGGCACTGCACAAGTCTTCCAGAGATGAGGACTGATGTCTTAAGAGACTGCTCAGCTTTGTGGAAAGTTTGAGCTAAGGATGATTTTTTTTTTCCTCCTAAAAGGGTGTGAATGTCTAAAGTTTTTCCTTATGTTAGATTGTTGCCAGATCTGAGGGGGTGCACTGAGTGTTATGGCAGATAAATCAATATTACCTCACGATTAGGCCCTTATTTTATTTTATTTTATTTCATTTTCCATTGAAAGCATTGGAATGTAATACAACTGTAAAATTTTGACCTTCATTTTAAAGTTCCCTAAGAAGAACACCTGCCCATTGCCTTTTTGTAAGACTTTCTTTTGACACCTAATACCAGCTGCAACTAGAAGGGCATTTGAGTAAATTCCTGTACATAAAGTAAAATACTGGGACAGCACACTTCATCAGGACACTAAAAATGAGAGGAGAAAGCAGAGAAGACCAAAGATGGAGTTTGAGTACTAAAAACTCCAGTGCTAGGCAGAAAGGCTGACAGGACGCTGCAAATACCAGAGCCCAAGGCAGAGATCTTATGTTGGAGCCTCAGGTGACCTCTGGAAAGATGTTGGCTATTAACACAGAAACAACCAGGCACAACTTCCATAGTTAACAATAATCTGCAGTGTACAAGGGACAAGCCATTTAGCCTCTCTGTGCCTATTTCTTCATATTTAAACAGGGACTTACTACATTTGCAAAATGTGTTGATACTCTCAGGGCAAACTTACATATTGCTATCCAATTAAGATCAGTGTTGTAAACTTAAACTGATCTGGTGTTAATTGCTACAAAGGCCAAAGCCTAGGCATTTGAAGTGGAAAGAGGCAGGGGTTGACTTAGCTGACTGATACGGAAACAACTGGGCATAGAGCCAGCACTTTTTCCTTGTAGCTGTATGGCTGGTTTTACTTTGAGAAGCTCTGTTCAGTTGCTTTATAACATTTAGCCTGGTAGAATAGATGTAAACGTGAATAGTAGGTTTCTCGAAGGTATGAACAGTGGTGATACAAGTTGATATTGTTGTAGCCAGATGTGAAGGCTTGGTTTGTGGCTGACACATGTAGTCATAACTTTGAATGCTAATCTTGAAATGAAAATTATTTTGAATATTATTTTTCTAAATCTTTGATAGTTTATGAAGGACTTTTCTTATAAGCACCAAGACAAAAATAAGAAAGAAGGACACTTGGCAATTTCAGAGGCACAATGGAAGATGAGAATGAAAAGTTGGGACAAATCAAAGTATGAGAGTGCCCATGTCTACCTGATTCATTCCTTTTCCTCAGGGACACTTGATGTCTAATAACTCATCCCTGTTACCTGTGCTGCAGCTTTCAGGCCCCAGAGGCATCCCATTCTTACTTGGACCTCCCTCAGCTCTAGCTATCTCACTTCAGGCCCTCAGGGGAGTTGTAGGCCTCGTGCCCTCTAGGCACGAGGTGTACCATTAAGACCAGACTGGCCATGGGCATCCAGACCATCCTAGCAATCTGTGCCAACTCCACAAGGTGAGCAAGCATATCTCGGCCATTGCAGCTGTATATGGCTACCGCCCTCAGAATGGGATGCAAGCCACAGTGTTGGAGTACATGGGGGAGGGGAGAAGGGAAGCCTGTCACACCCCTTCTATATATGGTCCTTGTTCCTTCATTTTTATAGTAGGATTTAGCATTTCCCTCAAAAAATAAAAAAAAAAATGTAAAAATCACCCTCCTTTTCTAAACTTCAGTTGGTTTTTCAAGGAAAGCCATTTTTTCCAGCTCCAACTTTAAGAAAAATGCATCATTCATTGAATGAAAACGAAGTGGGGTGTATGCATGTGGTTTAATTCTAGATTGCATTTGGGTTTAAGTGATATCAAATATCAGTATATTCTGTCTTATGTTAAAGAAATATATTACTAAAACGTCAGTGAGCAATGTCAGCTGTCGAGCACTAGATTTATTTGTGCAGGATATGGAGTGCAATGAACTGAGTCAATATGGTGAGGTGTATGTGATCTGTGGAGTTACACCATTTAGCATAGGAAACGCACAGAGCTTTCCCTCTGCATTCCGGCATTACTCCACCATTGCAGTACACGGGCTTTTCCTGTTATTCAGGAAAGGATCACAAAGCCATGCAGAAGGACCTGAGGAGTGCAGCTGGGTCTGTCATAATAAAGAGCATTTCTATTTATGCTTTTCACTTCTTAGATACATTTAAATTCTTAATGCAAACAATATAGCAATATGAAAGGCTTTCAATATTGTGTTTAAAATGTCTTGCTTTAAATAAGAAAAATGATGAAAGTGATGACCACTTAATTTGAAGGTCAAATGTTATTCTTGACTTAAATATCTTTGTAATAATTTTTCTCCAGAGGTGAAAACTTTTGAAAAATGACATGAAAATTTCATTAAGGACCCCTTTCTTATGTTTGTTGAATACAGAAATTATGTAATAAAATTTCTATATAAATTGTTTTCTCTTTGATTTCTGAGGACTCCTGTTTTTCTTGACACAGTTGTATGGATTATCAGACTGCTCTGCTTACCTCCTTACCAGGCTGCTGAGTCTGCATTTTGTAAAGAAAGTAGCCTTTCCTCCCCACTAGCCTTTGGAAGTTGGGGCTCTGACAATAGGGCTAAGGTCTACTCTTCATGGGCCAAGCCATGGGAAAAGCCTCTCGGGGTCTATGGAGTGGGGGAAGGAGAAACATTTGTGGAATCACTCAACTTCATCTCACCTCAGGAAAATCTTCAGCAGCTTGTGCATGTTTTTGTGCTTAAAATATGGACCTTGGGGAGTTCTGTCCTGATCACTGTGGGTACAAATGTAAGAGTGATACCATGCTGCTGCTGAGGCTTCTGGTAAAGTCTGACAGGAAGCTTACCCAGCGGTCAAGGGTTGGTCTTTAGGGAGATATGTGCAAAGTTCTCCCCTGCTCACAGATTAATATCCATCTTAAAAGTCAGCTCTACAGATGGATTTTGGTACAGTACTTGTTGAAATGTTTCATATTTGTTTTGTTTTGTTGATTTATTTATTTGGGGGAAAAGAAGTAAGGTAGTGAGATCCTTGTTTTTCAATCAGTTCTTTAAGTCATATTCTTGGGTCCTTAGTCCTCAGGCTGCAGCATCAGCACCACCTAGAGACTTGCTAGAAATACAAATGTTAGTCTTCATCCTGGACTTAATAAAAATTCAGGGCTGGTGCCTTAGCAATGTGTGTTTTAGAAAGCTATTTGCATGATTCTGGTGTTCAAGTTGGAACCACTGCCTTGAGAAAACTTTAGTTAGCATTCACTATAAAAGCATTATTATCCGACTCTCAAGAGTGGCCTATTATATGTTTATTCATTTATTTATTTATTTTTTTGTATTTAGTACAAAGTCTTGCTACACAGCTTGGACACATAGTGATCCTCCTGTTTTCAGCCTCCCAAGCTGTGGGATAACAAGTGCATACCACCACGCCCAGTTTCAATCACCATCTCAGTGCACCCTGGGGCCAGGGCTGGTACAGCATGTGGTGTAGGGGAATCAAACCCTAGTCCCTACACTTTGCCTAAGCAGGTGCTATAGTCTGCTGAGCTAGCTGGCATCCCTAAAAGTGACTTATTTTATCATTACTAGCTCTTGTGCAGGTTTAGATCAGAAAGATTTCTGAAAGCTTCATGTATTACATCTGTTTCTATTTTTCCTGGTCCACTCATCTTGTTGTGGAGGATTCACCTGTGCTCATTAAAATCACCTTAATTCCTATTCGTATTTCTGGGCTAAACAGGCACTCCATCAGGGGATCCTCACAGGGCCTGTTTAGAATCCTGAGATGTCCATGGCAGGGTTCTGCCTAGCACATTCTAGAGTTAGAGAGCAGATCTCAGTGTAGAAATTTATATGGAATCTTCTCCATCTCTTCTGCTTCTTTGTACCTGTACCCTTCATTAGCATCATCAGGGTTTGTGTTATTTGTTTTTTCAGTGCTGGGTTCAAACCCAGGCCTTCTCCCAGCCCATAATCCTAGTATTTTTACCTTGCAAGAGATTTCTGCAAAGGTGCCACATACTGGAATGTCAACTCATTATTTTTGTCAAAACTAGTATTATTATTCATAGTTTTTCTTAAATTGAATATATTACTTGTATCTTAACAGTAAGATGACCTGTAGAAGATTTCAACATACAAAATGGTGAACTTAAAAACTGTCCGTAGGACAAGCTCATAAGTGCCCACACCAGCTTCTAGTCAGCATTCATTAAGTTCCATATGTTTGATGAAAATTTTACAATTTTGATTAGGCGCCTGAAAAATGTCACATATCATTGAAGGTGATTCTGCCAAGGACTTTTCTTGACCAGTTGTCCCTAGAAAGCATTCTTGTCATAGGCCACTTGCAAAAGTGCTGGCCTGAGGGAAACTGTAGGCTCCACATCACAGGGGCCATGCTCATCTCTATTTGTTGCAATTGTAGTGTACACGAGCTGACATGAGCACTAGGCTCTAAGCCAGGCCTCCTGAGTACCACCCTCCGCCCTCACCCAAATGTCTACCTCGTGAGCACCGAGCACTCGTGGGGTCCCATGGGAGAAGGCCAGAGTGACCTGAGGTTTGGAGCCAAGTCAGATACTTAGCTCATAGGAGATTTTCCCAACTTTTAGTTCCCTTACTGATCCTGACAGCTTCTCAGCTGATGCAGGCCAAGGAGCCCTATTTCCATCTTAAGAATTTCAAATGCCCTGCATTCAGTGTCTATCCCACTACTCCTAACAAACCCACAACTGCACCCTAGTTATTATCTGGGCTGGACTGGACTGGACTGGACAGATTCTTGTGGAATAAGCAGACGGACAAGCTCATTAGTAGGTAGAGGTTCAGAGGTTTAAATAACCAAAAGCAAAGCAAGAGAGGTCTGTATATTGGGCAGCTCAGGACAGCGAATGTGCCTGCCGGAAGCTCTGTTCACAAGGCTTTCCATTTCACTATGGGACTTTGCGCTTTAATGATACCTGCTCCACGATCTCTGTAAGTCAGTTACTTGCTCTATCATCTCCAGGATGAGGTAGGTGTCCCATTTGCCTTGCAAAGATGATGGCACTAACCTGAAAACAGTTATGGTGCACATCACTAATAATGCACAGCCAAGCTCAAATCAAAATCCAGGTTCATGTGACTTCAGAGGCTGTGCTTCCAGCCCACACTAAGCTCTCCTTGATGCAGAGTACTGGGTACTTGTAGCATTCAGTTATGAGTAGGCTTTAACCTGGGGGTAAAGGTTTATATCATTTAATTATTTCAAGTTAATTGCAATTTGTCCTCCCAAAATATATGTTGCAGTGTTACTGCCTTATTTCCAGAGGACTAAGCACTATGTGCCTGTGGTTTTTATACTTTGGTGACCAAGAGTTTCATTTTTTCCCTTAAACTTTAATACTTCTTACAAATCCTACTGCCAAAGGGGAAAAATGAGCCATATTCTGGCCTCAGAAGGGGAAACAAAGAATGCACAGAAGTAATACTGAAGATACCTCTGACCAGAGCATCCAGTTTCTGGAAAAGTTGACCCAGATAATCCTTCCTTGCCTTGAACGACATAGAACCTGGGTGGTGGGGCCGGGGATTAGTGTGTCCTTATTGATATCCCTAAGTCAGTGCGATTCTGCAGTGGGAAAGTGAAGAAGGGGGACAGATTCGCAAGGTCTCAACCCGAACCTACATGTCTGTGGGGCATATGATGGCCCTATCCCAGGAACTGATGAAATAAAGAGATTTTGTTTCTGTTTGATTGCAATTCATGACAGATTGATAACTGCAAAGGCATTCAAACTCAGGGTTTGCCCCCTCCCCGTTAGCACCACAGCTTGTGAGGCTGTCTGCATCTGGTGTTTGTTAAATGACTGTGTTGCATCATCCTCCTGATTGCTGGGGAACATCTCCCAGCATTCCAGCGATGGGGAGAGAAGACCATGGGGCATAAAATGGCCTCATCCGGTTTACATCTTCATTGCTGTGCTTCTCACATACCTGCCTACATCTGGAAAAAATCTCCAGGTAAACCTCTTGGGCTCTTTCTCTAAAGAGCAACTGTAATTATTAGGGCCATACCCAAATAGAGCTTAGAATAGGTATGTGGCTGAACTTCAGCCAAAACCCTGTGCCTGACTAAAAGAGATTTTCTTTCTCTCTCTCTCTCCTTTTTTTTTTTTTTTACATGAATTGCATGGGAGGAGCCTTTCCTCACACATGGCATTTGGGTTCCTGATTATCTTCACCCAAGGTTTCTAAAGTATATTGAGCTAAAAAGCAAGAGGACTTCCCTAAGGAAATGGAGATTTCTTCAAATCTTCACCTGTTTCTTTTCCTCAGTATTGTCCCAAAATTCTAATATGAGTTGTAGAACATGCCAAATTTTACAAGTGCCAAGACTTTTCTCTACTGAGCACTATCACATGTTTTACATGACTAATAGTATCAAAGGAAAACAAAGCAAAAGCCCCAGTCCCTGCAAACAAAGCCAGTTGTGGTCTCTACTGTTTCCTGCTTACCCTCCTTGTATGGATGAGATTCATCTGTTTAGCACACATTCATTAAATTACTAAGGTACCAGGCACTGATAGGCACAAGAAACCCACAGTTCAGACTCAATGCTCACAATGATCTGGATAAGCAGGTACGTAACTACGCACAACATTGGCATGTTGCCTAGGGTTATACAAAAGCATGAATGAAGGATTGCGAGAATATAGAAGAAGAATAAATGATCTTCCTAAAAAAGGAATATACCAGGAGGAGTGGCAGTCAAGGAAGGCTTTATACAGAGATGGGAGAGAAGCAGAGTCTTGAAAAATATGTAGTCTTTCATGTAGAACAAAGCAGAACAAAGTGACCCAGGAAAAGACTGGGTTTTTCAAATCAACTTTTGGTTACTTTGGTAAGCTTTCTAAAAATCACTGCATGATGTTTTCTTTCTCATTTTGTATCACTTGTATATTTATGAGAGAGAGAGACAGAGAGGGACATGAGGGAAGAGGAGGTCTTTAGAGCCTACAGCAGTCATTGCTTCCTTCTCTGAGGAGAAGGCAGCTTCTGAAAAGCCTTCCAGACCACTTCCACAGTTCTGCTACTTCTGCCCAGAGCATGCCATCCTTAGTGTATCTGCATTACTGCAACATTTGCCAAACAGGCTCTGTCTCCAGGTTCTCTCTTTGCTTCAGGCTCTGGAGCAAAGCTAGGAATAGTCATCTGGCCACATCCTCTGTAGGCTGTGGCACCAACCTACAGTTGTCAGCTGCCAGGGCCTTTAGAATCTGGTCATATGAACTGCTACCTTCAAAAACCAGAAATTAATAGTACATCATTTGCAGTTTTAGCTATTCTGTGTATATGCATACATGATTTTTCCCCTTCCTTTTTTAATCTTTCTTTTCTCCTTTCCCTTATTCCAATTGTTTGTTCCTTATGAGCAGCTTCTTTCCCTTTTACTATATCTATGTACCTTTCAGGTTCAATAGTTTATTTACTCTTTTAGGTTCTCACACTAGGGAGACAGTACAATGTTTACACATGTGGGTCTGATTTATTTCACTTATGAGTACAGCATCTAGTTGCATCCATTTATCTTAAAATTTTTATATTGACGAGTTTTACATGCTCATATCTGGGAATCTGAGCAACTAATGTGCAATATGGCACCTATCGTTTAATTCCTATCATCTTATTTTTTAAAATACATTATGTATCATTTATAATATCTTGTCTATTTTTCTATTGGCTTTTTAAAAAAATCTAGTCACAAACAACTTGCCCTTTCACCACCTCTTACCAGATGTAAGATGACAATTCTTTGTGTTTCCTTACTGATTGTTTGTGTTGAATACATTTTGTCATGGATCTGTTAACTATTTGTATGTCTTCTTTTGAGAATTGTCTGTTCAGATTTTTTGCCCATTTCAAAATCATATTGTCTTCATTTCATATAGTTGTTTGAATCCCTTACATATTTGAGATATTAGCCTATCAGGATTAATCCTTTATCAGAGCTGCAAATTTTTCTCCTATTGTCTCTTCATTCTGTTAATTATTTCCTTTAATGCTTAAGTTTTTTATTTTGATGTACCGTATTTGTCTATTTTTGCTTTTGTTATCTGTGCTTGTGGTGTCATATTTTCAAAAATAATTCCCTGACCTCATATAGTATGGTTTTTCTCCTATGCTTTATTCTAACGATTTTACATCTCAGCTCTTTGAACCTTTAATGTATTGAGCTATTTTTGTAAATGGTGTCAGATTAGATAGAGTACAAGATCATACTGCAAAGATGTTGAAATTTAATGTACTGTACATGAGTGGGTTTATTTCTGAGTTTTCAGTTCTGTTTCACTGGCCACTGAGTCTAGACTTATGCCAGTCTTAAACTTCTTTTTTTTTTTTTTTTGCATTTAGTAGGTCTACATGGTCTCATCATGTAGATCAGACTATAGTGATTCTCCTGTGTTCAGCCTCCCGAGTACTGGGATTACAGGCACATGCCACCATGCCCAGTCTCCATTGCTATCTCAGTATGCCCCCAGGGGTGGGGCCGGCACAGCACATCAAGGGATCAAACCCCTGCTGCTGTGTTCTGCCTAAGCAGGTGCTTTAATCCACTGAGCTATCGGGCCAGCCCACCAATCTTAAACTACTATCACTTTGTAGTTTAATTTGAAATCAGATAAACTCTAGCTTTATTCTTTTTGCTTATGATTGTCCTATTTGAAAATTTTTCATTGGTTTTTGTAGGTTTATATAATTTTAGTATTGTTTTCCATTTTATCTGAAAAAAATAACACTGGAATTTTGATAAAGATTGCACTGAATCTGCACATCACATTGGGCAGTATGAACATTTTAGCAGTATTAATTCTTCTAAAACATGAACATAAGGTCCTTTCAATTTATTTATGTTTCCTTTAATTTCTTTCATTAATGCTTTATAGTTCCCATACAAGTTTTCCCTTCTTTGGTTAAACTTATTTCTTGGTATTTTATGTATCTACTGTCAGTGCAACTGTTCTTGGTTTATTTTTCAGAATATTATTGTTAGTCATTGTTGATTTTGTGCCTGCCCTTTTATTGTGACTATTAGTTGTAGTTGTGTGTGTGTGATATCTATCATGTTTTACATATAAAAGCATGTTAACAGTGACAACTAGATGTCCTCCTTTCTTTATCTGAATGCCTTTTATTTATCTCTCTTGTCTAATTGCTTTGTTCTGGATTTGTGAGTCTATGTGTGGAAAGAAACAGTAGCAGTGGTATCTCTATTTTAAAGGATATGGAATTCATTTTTTCACTGTTGAGCATTATTAAATGTGGATTTATCACACTTGACATTTATTGTGTTGAAATACATTCTATCTATACCTGATTTCTTGAGTGCTTTTATTATGAAAGGATATTAGCAATCAAGTGTATTTTTATATCAAATTAGATGATTTATACAGTCTTTCTTTCTGTTAATGTGGTGTGTTTTCTTTCTTTCTTTTTTTTTTTTTTTTTTTTTTTTTTTTTTTTTTTTTTTTTTTTTTTTTTTTTTTTTTTTTTTTTTTTTTTTTTTTTTTTTTTTTTTTTTTTTTTTTTTTTTTTTTTTTTTTTTTTTTTTTTTTTT
>PVKA01017114.1:0-10545 GCA_004027165.1 Ctenomys sociabilis
AATAGCAATTTGCCAAAACACAAGGCTAACGGCAAAGGTGACCCCTGAAAATATCTGTGTGCATGTATACTTTCTATATACATGAACCTATCAAAAATATAGGCAGCAAATAAGGTAAGAATTTGAGAAATAAAAATTATGCACTTAAGCTAGGCATGGTGTACACACATATAATGCCAACACTTAGGAGGCTGAGAAAAAGAGGATTGATGTGAGCTTTAGGCCAGTGTGGGATACATAATGAGTTCGAAGTCAGCTGGAAGTACATACTGAGGCTCTGTCTCAACTATGGCCCCAAAATTGTGTACTTTACATAAGGAAAGGACATGCAGTATACATGACCTACCACAGAAAGGTAGTTCTCCACTCCTGAAAGCTTCTTCTGACCACCACAGTTCAACTTTCCATTCTAAACTTTTTAAAAGTTGCTTTTAAAACTGAAATATGGCATTTAGAGAGGATCACTCTGGAAATTTAAATCTTCACATTTTCAGAAAAAAAAAATTAATCTCACCTAAAGAAAAATCTGGAAAGAGAAAACTAAGAATCAAAAGGGTTCATGATAGAAGTGAATAAATACATGGAAAAAATGCTCCACATTGCTAGCCATCAATGAAATGCAAATTAAAACACCACTGATATACTGTCTCACCCCAGAAAGAATGGCTATCATAAAGAAATCAACTAACAACAAATGTTGGAGACGCTGTGGGGAAAAGGGAACCCTTCTCCACTGCTGGTGGGAATGTAGACTGGTGGAACGATTATGGAAATCAGTGTGGAGACTCCTCACAAAACTAGGACTGGAAATCCATTCAAACCAGCTATCCCCCTACTGGGAATTTTCCCAGAAGAACTGAAACTGTCACATCATAGCGATATATGTGTACCTATGTTTATAGCAGCACAAT
This sequence comes from Ctenomys sociabilis, assembly GCA_004027165.1. Lineage (NCBI taxonomy): Eukaryota > Metazoa > Chordata > Mammalia > Rodentia > Ctenomyidae > Ctenomys > Ctenomys sociabilis. The sequence goes on from PVKA01017114.1 coordinate 912, forward strand.
TTGTGATAGCCAAATCTTGGAAACAACCAAGATGCCTGTCACCTGAGGAATGGATGAAAAAGATGTGGTATTTTTATACAATGGAGTATTACTGAGCTATAATGATAAACTCAAAGCCTTTATATTTAAGTGGATGCCACTTGAAGATATAAGTGAAATAAATCAGACCCACATGTGCAAATATCATATAGTCTCCCTAGTATAAGAACTCAAAAGAGGAAATAAAAATGGAAAGGTATAACACAAGTAAAAGGAAAGTGAGAACTTAAGGATTAAACAACAAAGAAAGGGCAAGGACAAAGGGTTCATGATGAATACATGCAACCTCGTTTAACCTTGAACAGAACATTTTCAAGCTTTTTATTTAAATAAAACTAACTGGAGGAAAAATGGGTGGATTAAAGAAGACATATATCCTTATACAACTTTTTTTTTTTGATGTGTGTGTGTGTGTGTGTGTGTGTGTGTGTGTGTGTGTGTGTGTGCGTGCAGTTGCTGACAAGGCAGCCTATCTCCAGAATCTGAACTCTGCTGACCTGCTCAAAGCCCTCTGCTACCCCAGGGTCAAGGTCGGCAATGAGTATGTCACCAAAGGCCAGACCGTGCAGCAGGTAGGTACATGACTTCAGGAAATCACACAACCATCCTCAACCCTGTGATATGTCTTTTTTATGCTAACAAATATTACTGCATTTGTAAAGGTGTACAATGCAGTGGGTGCTCTGGCCAAAGCCGTCTATGAGAAGATGTTCCTGTGGATGGTCACCCGTATCAACCAGCAGCTGGACACCAAGCAGCCCAGGCAGTACTTCATTGGCGTCTTGGACATTGCTGGCTTTGAGATCTTTGATGTGAGTTATCTTCAAATTAATGAAAAATGAAAGACAGGCAAATGTAGCCTTGAGAAACTAGACATTCATTAGCATAATATCCATTTTGTTTCAATACTACACCTAGAATAAGACTTACTCCAAAATATCAGGCCAGGGAGATAGCTCAGCAGACACAGGGACCCCAGCACCACATGCTGAGCTGGTCCAGGCCCCAGGCAAACTGAATGGGCCACAGACTGGTGCTGGGGAGGCTAAAAACAGGAGGATCACTATGAGTCTGAGCTGCACAGTGAGACCTTGTACCAAATACATTTTAAAAAAATCTAGGAGTTAACAGAGTGTAATGATAACAATACTTAACACTTATTGAGCAGCTGCTGTATTTCTGGCTCTATGCTACAAACTTCAAAAGGTTACCTCATTTAATCTTCATAACCACCCAAGAGGAGTAATTAATATTAATCCTCATTACACCAGAAGAAACTGCTCTGCACAGAATTAAAGTACTCATGAGCCATCCCATAGACATATAAGACAAAGACAAGATAGGAACCTAGATCTAGTGTTTGGGCCATCTGGTAGGAAAAAGATCTAAAGACAGATGCCTATACATATAGAACAGCCTCTCTTCTTCCAAGTTCAACTTATACAAACAATTTCACCTTCAGAATACTGTCTTTTTCCTAGATAAAATGAAAGAATAAAATATTATAAAGACTCAGATCTTCAATTGCTGTAGTGCATCAGGTCCCTACTTTCACAGACTAGACAAGAGGCTTTTGCTAACATCTGAAATTAATAGAAATTACCCTATTCATTCCTCTTTATACATCACCTTTAAGATAAGTTTTTCTTAAGAATGTGAAAGACAACTTGAAAATGTAAACTTTATTTTGAATTGAAGGGAGGAGGTAAAAGAAAAGAGGATTCTCAATACATCATTTTCCCTTTCACCCTTAAACTCAAACTGTAACACCCTGCATTATGGTTACATCTTAACCACTTGTTAATACAATCTAAGAGCTAAAAGGAGGTGAATCCTACAAAACTGGTATAATTTAAGGCCCCTAAAGAATATCTGGATCTTAAGAGCCTCACGCTAATAATGATTACAGGGCTGAGGATATAGCTCAGTGGCACAAGCATCTGCCTGGCAAGCACAAGATTTTGAGTTTGATTCCTGGTACAAAAAAAAAAAAAAGTATTTTCTTGGGAATTTTGAAGAAAGAACAATTAAGTTTAGATGGTGCCTTATTACTCTTCCTAATGTCATTCTATGAAAGAAAATTTTCAACAATAAGTTTTACTACTATAAAACCCATTTAATGTAGGGAATCTCTATTGCTTTGAGTAGTTCAACAGTCTGGAACAGCTGTGTATCAACTTCACCAACGAGAAGCTGCAACAGTTCTTTAACCACCACATGTTCGTGCTGGAGCAGGAGGAGTACAAGAAGGAAGGCATTGAGTGGACGTTCATCGACTTTGGGATGGACCTGGCTGCCTGCATCGAGCTCATTGAGAAGGTTTGACTTCTCAGGGAAAGTTAGGCTGTAAAGATGATTGGCATAGATGCTTTGGCAGTTATAGAAAGTATCACTGCAAATCTCATATAATTCAAATCTAAAGATATTGGGAAGTTATTATTAGAAATCAGTTCGTCTTTACAATTTTTACATGAAATATTTGAAAGTGGTTTATTCTTTCACTTCCATGTTTTGTTTTTTTTTTTTTTTTTTTTTTTTTTTTCGGCTGAACTGGGGATTGAACTCAGGCCTTTGTGCTTGCCACGGAAGCATTTATTCCACTGAGCCATCTCCCTGGCCCAGTGAAAGTGGTCTATTCTAACTAGTGTTATATTAACACTTACTCAAACCCAACATTGCCAGGCATAGTGGTGCATGCCTATGATCCCAGCACTCAGGAGGCTAACGCAGGAGGATAGCCATGAGTTTGAGGCCAGCCTGTTCTGCAAAGTGAGATCAAGTCCAGCCCACATTACAGAGCAAGACCCTGTCTCAAAAAACAAAACAAAAATCAGAAAACCAAGATACAAGCTAAAACAATACTGAAAACTGAGACTATATAGATAGTTCTCCTCTATCTATATATTTATCGAAGATATATTGAATAGAAATATATTCTAAATAAAATCACTGGTGGGCTGGCCAAATAGCTGAGCAAACTAAAGCACCTACTTAGGCAAAGTGCATCAGCTGGTGTTCCCCAACATGCAGTGCTGACCCTGGGGACAGGCTGAGGCGGCAACTGAGACTGGGAAAGAAGGCACATGCCTGTAATCCCAGTGCTTGGGAGGCTGAAAACAAGAGGATCACTAGGAGTCCATCTATGTAGTAAGACCTATACACCCTGTAGACCCTGCCTTAAAATTCATTTAAAAAAATTAATGCACTGGCAATATGGATTTTTGAAAGCTAAAGTGTTAGAATCAAGAAGTCAGGTATTTCGTGCTGTCTCCTAATTTATTTTTAAGAGAACTAAACATGGAAAAGACCTTAAACAAAGATTGAGTTACTTATGGACATAAAAAAAAAAAAAAAAACTCTGACAACAAATTTATTCATTTAATAGGAAAAAGAGTAGAATAATTCAAACCACTTTAACAAATCAGCCCCAAAAGCTGTGCTAACCTTTGTACCTAGCCATCATTTTAATTGAAAATAATGCTATAGAAGCAATGTGAGAAGGAATTATGGAAGTCACTCTAGGGATAACAAAGGGACTTTTTGAACTGTGGTTCTCATTTACTATACATGTGCATTTAATTGGGGAAACTCATAACACAATAGAATGGCAGCCACCACATCTATATCCTTGGAGAAAAGTGAAGTTGACATCAGTATCTACTTTTCTGAATCCAGCCACTGGGCATCTTCTCCATCCTGGAGGAGGAGTGCATGTTTCCCAAGGCAACAGACACCTCCTTCAAGAACAAGCTGTATGACCAGCACCTGGGCAAGTCTGCCAACTTCCAGAAGCCCAAGGTGGTCAAAGGCCGAGCCGAGGCCCACTTCTCACTGGTGCACTATGCTGGCACTGTGGACTACAACATTGCTGGATGGCTGGACAAGAACAAGGACCCCCTGAATGAAACTGTGGTTGGGCTGTACCAGAAGTCAGCAATGAAGACTCTGGCCAGTCTGTTTTCAACTTATGCTGGTGCTGAAACAGGTATTGTCTGTGTCCTTAATCTAAATTAAACCTATTTCCACTGAATGTGCATGTAATATTCCAGTCTTGGGGATGTTACTCTATCAGTTTTCTTTTTAACACAGATGGTGGTGCAAAGAAAGGTGCTAAGAAGAAGGGCTCTTCTTTCCAGACTGTGTCAGCCCTTTTCAGGGTAAAGTACAAATTTAATCTGAAAAATCTATTCAGTTTGTATAAATTATGATAATTATAGAATTTAGAATAAATTAGGAAGGAATGAAATGTCAGTATGATTGACTCAAATATTCACTCTTATCAAGATAGCCTATACAGGGGGTTGGGGAGCTAGCGCAGAATAAGCGCTTGCCTGGCAAGCGAAGGATCCTGAGTTCAATCCCCAGCACCCCCCACCCCCAAAAAAGCCTATACATTATCAGCCAATACCACTACTAGTCAATACTGTTTTTTACCATGATTACCTATGTACTCAGGGATGCCAAAATATCCTTAGGAAATTCTTATTACAGCTGAACTTCACAGCTGTCTTTGTGGTACTTTTCTCACACTTTTAAGGTTTCTCATTGAGAATGTTCCTGAATTCTTTATTAATGGCCCAGACATGGTGGTGCACACCTGTAATCTCAACACTAGTGAGACTGAGGCAGGAGGATCACTGTGATTTCAGGCCAGCCTGGGCTACAAATTGAGTTCAAGGCCAGCCTGAACTGCACAGTGAGACTTATTGAGGAGGGTTTTTTTTTTTTTTTTCCATAATAGCTGAAAATCTTGTCTAGGTAAAAACAAATCTCTTGAGATCAGAAGAATAATAATTTTACCAAAACAATGTGATTTTCTTATTTGAAATTGGTTCTCCCAAACAGAAGTGTGTAAGACATCCAACTTAATGATTGCTTTATAAGAATTTGTATGATTAAACCTCATTCTTTTCAAATCTAAAATGCAGATATGACAAATGCTTCATGACTTCTGACATAAAGAAAAAAATTGTTTCCATTTTTACTTTTATCACCACTAATTTTCATTATTTCAACAAGTAGATTTGTTTCATCAACTTGTCCTTGTGTATATTTTCAACAGTAGAAATTCACATTATTTATTTATATTTCCCAATGGATAACTAGGTGTGAAAAAAATCTGCCTTCTTAAAGCATGTTCCTAAGGAATATTGAGAAATATTAACATGTAAGTTTCCTATAGCTGAACGAACATACTCTGTTATACTCAATTAGTCTACTTCTAGAACAACTCCATGTGGAAGCCTATAGATTGTTTCAGGTACCCCAGATCCACAGGTTATTTAGCCTTACTTTAGACTCTTCAAAAAACAAACAAAAATCCCCAGAAAACAAAAGGATAAAGGTCCCAAGGGATTATTAAACTCAAGCAAGAAATTGCAAATATTGGGACAATTGGTAGCCTATAAACTGCTAGCTGCAGTGAAAATTATTAGCACCAAAAAAGATGGCCTTAGAAGTGATCTCAACTATTTTCAGATGAAACTAAAGGAAATAAGGGGATTTATAGTCAGGCAACTCATTAGTGACAACGCAAGGCCACAGTCTTTTATCTCTTGGCTCCAAGTTGAGAACATTCCCAGATTGTATCAAGGCTACTCACTTTGCAGTCCATTTGTAAGACAGAACAAAGGTGGTATAAATGAATATTTTGGAGGTGTGCGTTTCTACACAACCTTGGCCTTTTAGTTCTTTAGCAAGACTGAACCCTGACACTTTCAAAACACAGCAATTGAAGCCTCCTATACCTCGTTAAGAGACTGGCTCAGTTCATTTCATATGATTAACTAAAGAAAAGCAATCTGAAACAACTTTCGCATCAAGTCCTTTTGATCTGGTTTTCTAGGAAAATTTAAATAAACTAATGACCAACCTGAGGAGCACACATCCCCACTTTGTACGCTGTATCATTCCCAATGAAACCAAAACTCCAGGTAAGATACAGAGCATGAGGTATTGAACAGACACAGGCTTAAAAATAGAGTGCCCAGGGCTGGGGACATAGCCTGGCAGTCTAAGTGCCCATTTGCCAAGCACAATGAACCAAGTTCAATCCTTGGGTACTGCATGCCATACTTGTCCCAGAACCTGGGGCACGCCATGCAGCCTCAAATCCAGGCACAGTAGTGTACACCTGTAATCCCAGCAGGAGACTGAGACAGTAGGATCACTATGAGTCCAAGCTGTGTAGTAAGACTCTGTGCCCAATACACAAAAAAAATTTAGGCTGAGGCAGGAGGATTGTTGTGAGTTCGAGACCAGCCTGAGCTACAAAGTGAGCTTAAGGCCAGCCTGAACTGCATAGTGAGACCCTGTCTCAAAAAGACAAAAAAAAAAAAAAAAAAAAGAAAGAAAGAACAGTGCCCAGTAGTTTAATTCTTTTTTCTGTTTTCAGGCGCCATGGAGCACGAACTTGTCCTGCACCAGCTGAGGTGCAACGGCGTGCTGGAAGGCATCCGCATCTGCAGGAAAGGGTTCCCAAGCAGGATCTTATATGGGGATTTTAAACAAAGGCCAGTTCCCTGTTATATTTCACCACCATCTTAATTGTCCTCTGCTCGCTGTATTTAATGCATCTTAGTATATATTATAAAATTAAAAAGTTGAATAACACAGTCTTATAGTAAGAAGACAGGCTACTAATAGGTTAGAAAAATAATACGCAGGAGGAATACAAAAAGCAGTCATATTGCTTTTATCTTAATGGATAGTTGGATTATTCATTTGTACTTTTGCTCTCAGATTTTTGTTGGAATTTATTTTTGGTATCACTTGCATATGTGAGCCCTTCTTCATAACCATTCTTTCCTTGCTTAAATGAGCAGATACAAGGTTTTAAATGCAAGTGCAATTCCAGAGGGACAATTTATCGACAGCAAGAAAGCTTCTGAAAAGCTGCTGGCCTCTATTGATATCGATCACACTCAATATAAATTTGGACATACCAAGGTATATCTGTATTTATATACATCAAATCCAGCTTACCTTCTATCACTTCTTTTTCTCTTGCAAATTAAGGATGATTTGTGACTCCCTTTCTCTAGGTTTTCTTCAAAGCTGGCCTTCTGGGTCTTCTGGAAGAAATGAGAGATGAAAAGCTAGCTCAGATCATAACAAGAACGCAAGCTGTCTGTAGAGGATTTCTAATGAGGGTAGAATATCAGAAAATGCTGCAGAGGAGGTAATAATTGTATAGAATATCAGGATTACAATATCCCTTGGCTATCCATCAGCTTTTTCATTTATCAATGCTTTCTTTCTGCGGCTAATGTGTGCCTCTCCTACAACACCTCATCCTTCACTTCACTATTCACATCTGGAGTCCCCCAAAACTTCTCTCCTGCCTCCAATTTCTCTTTTTCCATCTATGCTACATAAAGTTATAGAAACAGTGTGCAGAAAGCATTACATTCATCATGCTGTATCTCAACTCCTGGCTCTCTACGGTATTCCACGACAAACCCAAGGTGCTTTACTCACTGTCAAGGTCACTCTATTGCCCTCCTCGTCTGTCACTTTCAACCACAATTTGTTGCTTATCTCTTATTCTCATGTTCTTATTCTCATCTTGTTCCCTCATCCAAATTTATCTTAAAAAGTTCCATTTTGTCGTTCTGCAACTAACCTAACCAGGCTTATCTATGGCACTGTTGCATTTCCTTTCTCACACACAGTTTGCATTCATTTTTCTCATCTTTAGGTCTGCATTACAAGTGTAACCAATGATTGTCCATGGGTCTCTGTTACAATTTGTGTCATGGTATTGGTCCCCTCGGATATATCGTTCTTAAAAACTAGACCTATAGACAGAATTTCCATTTTCACAAGTTTGAAAAGACAATTGCTGCTGCAAAGCTATGCTACTCTATTGCTATAGTTTACAGAAACTTTATCTTTTATTAATATTTAAACTGTATTTAAATAAAACCAATTTGGAGTACAAATCATGCTAAATGCCCTATAAATATTAATGATTTAACTGAACAGATGAGACAGAAGCACTAGAAAGAATTTGGAAAAGCCAACAAGTTATCTGAAGTAGCTAACGAAAGAATGAATTCAGGGGTGCTCAAAAGAGAGAAGTTTAAAGAATGAGATGACAATCACAGGCTCAGCATCAGATGAGTTAATTCACAAGCAACTTGTACCATTTCATAGTTCTCCCCCAGGTAGCAACAGCCAAGCAGAACAACCAACTTACAATTACCTCGCCCACTCCCAAATAGCTACTATTGTAATGTACCAAGTGATCTTAAAGTGTTACGTGTGCTCATACATTGGAAGGATGCTCCCTCCAAATTCACTTTCTCTGATAGTCTGACAGGAACTAAGAACATGAAAGAGCTGTCTACAAACAATACTCACATTAGTAAAGCACTTCTAGTAATGACAACTCTGAGCATAAGTGTGAGTGCACACACTTATATATGTGTATTTAAATAGTCCTATATCCAACATAAAAAATTTCATGTATCACAAATCATAAAGTGAGAATATTCATTAAAGGGAGCTTTAAGTAAGTAGTAACATTCCCTCTTACACATCAATCTAAACTAGTACTTCTACATTATTTCAGAGAAGCCCTTTTCTGCATCCAGTACAATGTCCGGGCCTTCATGAATGTCAAGCACTGGCCCTGGATGAAACTCTTCTTCAAGATCAAGCCCCTGCTCAAGAGTGCAGAAACTGAGAAGGAGATGGCAACCATGAAGGCAGAGTTCCAGAAAACCAAGGACGAGCTCGCCAAGTCAGAAGCAAAAAGGAAGGAACTAGAGGAAAAAATGGTCACTCTCTTGAAAGAAAAAAATGACCTGCAAATTCAGGTTCAATCTGTGAGTATTTCATTTTCTGAATACACAATGGGACTGTACCTTTTCTGGAATACACATAAACTAACTTTCAGGTGGCCATTCTTGAAAAAAAAAAACATAGTCAAAGATTTTTTTCTTAGTAGTCCATTTGCCTTTCAATATTTTGTGAAGAAGGGAAGGCACAGTTACTTCCAAGTTAAAGGAAAAAAAGGAAACACTGAAGAATTTATTCAAAACATCACAAATTGGCAAGAGGAAGCAGTGGAAAGCCACGCCTTCAAATCTCAATTAGGTATTTTACCTGTTGCCTCAGCTGTATCTTCCCAGTCTTAAAAATATAGACCTGTTTTCTAAACATACAGTCCAGAAAATTTTCTTTAATTTTAACAAGGATAATTTTCTCTCTTTAGCTCCTCTCCATAATCCCTGAGATTTAACTCAATAAACATCTGCATTTACTTGAACTCAACTAGTAACATAGAAAATGCTGCACAGTGGCCTCCCTGATCCAGAGCACAGGAAAGAGCCATAGTCAAGGTGTAAGGAACTATAATCAGGTTACAGAGTAAATTAGGAACCTGCACTCAGGCTAATTGTTGGCCACCAGGCCAACAGTATAAAATAAACTATGCAAAGAACAGTTTCCCTCAAACTTTAAACTATCTTCAACTTTTCCTTCTGATAATTTCACTTACACAAAGGTTATAGTTTTCCAAAAGCATGAGACCACAGGCTGTTTACCTAGGCCTCATCACGGCTCTGATCAGAGGAGATAGTGTACCTCT
>PVKA01017114.1:10645-46590 GCA_004027165.1 Ctenomys sociabilis
TTTTTTTTTTTTTTTTTTTTTTTTTTTTTTTGTATTTTAGGAAAGGTCTACAGGGTGTTCAGGGTCTCACTAATAGATCAGACTCCTAGTGATCTGCCTATTTATAGCCTCCCAAGAGCTGGGATTACAGGTGTGTGACACCACATGCTGTCTCAATTGCCCTCTCAGTGGGGTGGGGGTTGCTATAGCAGGCCCAGGAATTGAACCTCTGGCCCCTGCACCTGCTTGCAGATGCTTTAATCTGCTGAGCTAAGTCCTTTAATCATTTATAAAAACTTCATGAGGCTATATAATTTCTTAGAATTTTATGTTTACATTATGAACTCAATTTGAACCAAACAGGTAATTACATAAATAAAAATGGAAATTTTGGATGATTACAGAATTATCTGCATCACTGAAAAAATCACTGAGTGGATTTAACACTGTATAGAAATGTGAGTTATCTTACTTTTCTTTTTTTTTTAAATCTAGCAATTAGTGAGCCATAGTGGCACATGTCTGTAATCCCACTACTGTGTAAGCTGAAACAGGAGGATCACCGTGAGTTCCAGTGAACTCAAGGCTAGCCTGAACTGCACAGTGAGACCCTACCTCAAAATTAATTAACAATAAATAAATAACTCTAGCAATTAGTTGTTTGAAAAGGAGAAAAGATAAAAACAAAACTAACCAATGTCACTAAGTCAAAAATTTTGATTATACCTGAAAAGTCTCAGCAATCATTTATTCCAATCCCCCTACTTATGTGAAAAAATTGATAACAGGAGGATCAAACCAATTTGCTCCAGGCCATACCTCTGGAAGTAAAACTGCAACAAGAATCTGGATTTCCTTTGCCCTAAGTCTTTTCCCCCAGATACACACTATTCTTCAAACAGCCACTGACTCTTCCAATCAAATCATATTGCAGATTAGTTTGCTTCCCTGCCTGTAGTCTCATGTCTAGTTAGCTAAATTTCTCCAGGACATGTAATAATTATATTCATATTTATACAGAAAAATTCAACACTATTTGGTGGAACACATATTTTGTGCAACTAAAACATTTTAAAATAAATAATCCTCTAATATCTTTTCTTTTATGGTACAGGGAATCCTCTAATATCTTTTCTTTTAATACTCAGGGCATTAACCCTGAGATACACCCCAGTTTTTGTAATAGATTATAATTTTTCAGATAAGCTCTTGCTAAACTTTCCAGCCTGCACTTAAATTTGCCATCCTCCTGCCTCAGTTTCCCAAAGTGCTAAGATTAGAAATGGAAATTTTGGATGATTACAGGATTATCTGCAGAAGCCATTTCCAAAGCCAAGGTACCCAGTATTGTCTGTAGATGATGCTACGACCTCCAAGGCCAATGCATTTTTCTCTGATATTCAACATGCTTTGTAGGTATTTTATATTTTACATTTTGTTGTACTTCACTTTATTGATTGCTCATTATAACCCACTTAGATGATTACAACATCTGCTTTAAGTGCCAGTCTTGCTGAGACACAGGAATGGTCTGCAACAACAATCAGAATACATGGTGCACAAATCATATTTGAATTCTAGTATACTCCACAGAGGTGATGTCCTCAATTTCTGCCACATGCCTACCTCTAAATAGCTTGATAAATCTCTCTGTAGGAAGCAGACAGCTTGGCTGACGCAGAAGAACGGTGTGAACAACTGATCAAAACCAAAATCCAGCTTGAGGCCAAGATCAAGGAGGTAACTGAGAGAGCTGAGGATGAGGAAGAGATGAATGCTGAGCTGACGGCCAAGAAGAGGAAACTGGAGGATGAGTGCTCAGAACTGAAGAAAGACATAGACGACCTTGAGCTGACACTGGCCAAGGTGGAGAAGGAGAAACATGCCACGGAGAACAAGGTATGAAACACATTGACATTTTGTGTAGGGGTTCTGCCACCCAACAAAGCTGCTTTATGCCAGAAATTATCTCTGTAGGTGAAAAACCTCACAGAGGAGATGGCAGGCCTGGATGAAACCATCACTAAACTGACCAAGGAGAAGAAAGCCCTCCAAGAGGCCCACCAGCAGACCCTGGATGACCTGCAGGCAGAGGAGGACAAAGTCAACACCCTGACCAAAGCTAAAGCCAAGCTAGAACAGCAAGTAGATGATGTCAGCACCTTTTCAATATCTTTTTGAAGTATTTTTTAAAGTATACTTTCACTGGGTATGGTGGCACATGCCTGTAATCCCAACCCTCAGGAAGCTGAGTCAGGAGGATTGCTAAATAAATAAATAAATATACTTTCAATTTTTAACATAATAAATTTTCCACTAGCTTGAAGGGTCTCTGGAACAAGAAAAGAAACTTCGCATGGACCTAGAAAGAGCAAAAAGGAAACTGGAAGGTGACCTTAAATTGGCCCAAGAATCCACAATGGATGTAGAAAATGATAGACAGCAACTTGATGAAAAGCTTAAAAAGTATGTATTCCAGAAAAATATTTTTTGTAATATATTTAAATTCACTTGTGTATTAACATGTCCTATCACTCTGTCTAGGAAAGAATTTGAAATTAGCAATTTGATAAGCAAAATTGAAGATGAGCAAGCAGTAGAAATTCAACTACAGAAGAAGATCAAAGAATTACAGGTATGTCACCACTATTTTTCTTCCATTAAAAAAAAAAAAAAACTAAAACTAAGAAGAGCTTATATTAATGTGTTTCATTCACTCCCAGGCCCGCATTGAAGAGCTGGAAGAGGAAATCGAGGCAGAGCGAGCCTCCCGGGCCAAAGCAGAGAAGCAGCGCTCTGACCTCTCCCGGGAACTGGAGGAGATCAGTGAGCGGCTGGAAGAAGCCGGTGGGGCCACTTCCGCCCAGATAGAGCTGAACAAGAAGCGGGAGGCTGAGTTCCAGAAACTGCGCAGGGACCTGGAGGAGTCCACCCTGCAGCACGAAGCCACGGCGGCCACCCTGAGGAAGAAGCACGCAGATAGCGTGGCTGAGCTCGGGGAGCAGATTGACAACCTGCAGCGGGTCAAGCAGAAGCTGGAGAAGGAGAAGAGTGAGCTGAAGATGGAGATCGATGACCTCAGCAGTAATGCAGAAACCATTTCCAAAGCCAAGGTACCAAGTATTGTCTGTAGATGATGCTACAACCTACAAGGCCAATGCAATCTTTCTCTGGTACTCAACATATATTTTATAGTGCATTGTACTTCACTTTATTGATTGCTCAATATAACCCACTTACATGATTACAACATCTCTTTAAGCAAGTGTCGGTCTTGCTGAGACGTTGGAATGGTCTGCCCCAACACTCAGAATACATGGTGCACAAATAATACTTGAATCTGATATATTCCACAGAGTTGATGTCCTCAATTTTTGCTTATACTTGATATACATTTATTCACTCTAAAATTACTATAAGAATCAGAGTCTAACTATTGCTGCTAACTTCTGCATCTCATCTTTCAATGTCACTTGTCCCACAGGGAAACCTTGAGAAGATGTGCCGCACACTGGAGGATCAACTGAGTGAACTAAAGACCAAGGAGGAGGAGCAGCAGCGCGTGATCAACGAGCTCACAGGGCAGAGGGCGCGCCTGCAGACAGAAGCAGGTAACACGCCTTCTCTGAGTGCTAACATCAAAGACCAGATAAAAGTGACTCCAGGCTTCCAAGTAAACAGCAGTATTCCTTTTTTTATATTTTTATTTTTTGTGGTACTGTGGGGTTGAACCCAGGGCCCTGTAGTATTCCCAATTTAGAGGGGTCAAATAAACTAACAGTTTTATTGGCAGGCCAAAAAGAGAAAAAAAGACCAAGAAGTTTTTTACACACCTGCTGCAATTCTCTGTTAATATCCAGTTTTACACAAAATTCAGAAACAGATAAAATGTATTTTATACATAAATGAAAGGTTTAGGCGTATTGTCACACAATTCAAAAATTCCTTGACTTTTGTTACTCTTAGGTGAATATTCTCGACAGTTAGATGAAAAAGATGCTCTAGTTTCTCAGCTCTCAAGGAACAAACAAGCATCCACCCAACAGATTGAGGAACTTAAGCGTCAGCTAGAAGAAGAAACTAAAGTGAGTTCAACCAAAAATCTTGCTAACTCATAAATTTGAATATACTGTTAGGTTCTTGAGGTCCTATAAAGTAAATATCACTGAGTACATGAATTTAAGCCACTGAACTGCCACTTCCACAGGCCAAGAACGCCCTCGCGCACGCACTGCAGTCCTCTCGCCACGACTGTGACTTGCTGCGCGAGCAGTATGAGGAGGAGCAGGAAGGCAAAGCCGAGCTGCAGAGGGCGCTGTCCAAGGCCAACACTGAGGTTGCCCAGTGGAGAACCAAGTACGAGACGGACGCCATCCAGCGCACGGAGGAGCTGGAGGAGGCCAAGTACGTGTTGTGAATACCAAAGCAGCTGGACTCAGCAACTCCTGGAAATAGTTGTAGTGATGATGATAACGATGGTGATGATGACAGCTACATAAAAACAAAAGCTAACTTTTATTGAATGCATACTATGTACCTAGTCAGGCAAAGCGGCCCATGCCTGTAATCCCAGCACTCTGAGAGGCTGATGCTGCAATGTCACAAGCTGGAATCCAGTTTGGCCAATTTAGCAATGTAGTGAGACCATCTCAAAATGAAAAAATTCAAAAGAGCTGGGATGTACCTCACTGCAAAGCCATGGGTTCAATCCCCAGTACTGCAGGAAAAAAAAATAATACTATACTACATCTGTATCAGCTCATTTAGTTTTAATTACAATGTTAGATTGGTGTAATTACTTTTATCTTCATCATACAGATAAGGAAATTGAAGCTACAAGATGTTAATCAACTAACCCAAAAGCATACTTTAATAAATATTATCGCTGGGACCAGAACTAGTCATTGTTTTCAGTTCCCACCATTTTAAACACTGAGTAAAGGATCTACCCCTCAAAATTCATATTGAAAGCCACCAAACTGTACATGACATATAAATTAGTCTAAATAGGGTAAAGCTATAATCTTTTCCAAGTGGAGTGGAATATGCCTGTAATCCCAACACTCAGGAGGCTGAAACAGGAGAACTGCTGTGAGGTACACAGGGAGTTCAAGGCCAGCCTGAACTGCATAGCAAGATTTTGCCTCAAAAAGCAAAAAAAGATTTAATCTTATATAGGCCAACCTACCCTCACTTAGACCTTCTTGGGTATCAAAGCTAAAGTATTTTCTATACTTCAGAGATGTGCACTTGACATGCCATTCAGAATAAAGCCAGAATACAGATGATTGAAGCTAAAAACAAACACTAAAGCTACAATCAAAAACTTTACTTGAACTGCATGGATTGTCCTGATTTATAATCAATTTATTTCTCTGGATGGGCTGGCCAAGTATATATGATTAGAAGAAACTGAATATCCTCTAGGGAGACAATATGTACAAAGACATGGAAGGTCTGAGAAAACAAACAAATACACTCAGTATGTTTTTTGACCAATAAAGTGTCTAGTTAGCCTCATATTCTTTTTTGGGACAAGAAAGGGTCTTAACCAAATTGTTCCAGCTAATTTTTACAATGCTCTCCAATCAGAAGGCCTGAAAGACCCACATGACTGACATAGTAAAGCAGTGTTAGCACCAACAGCAACCTCTAAGAATCTGATAAAATACCCAAGGCTCGACTCCAACTATTCACCACATAGGATCTTTCCATACAGTTTATCACTCTAGGAAGCAGTTCTGGCCTGCCACAGTTTTAAAAATCATGAGTTTTACAATAAAGAACAGGACTGCGAGAGGTTATCACTGTGCTCCTACATAGTCTTGGCCAGGTCCTGATGGCAGGGCTCACTTTTCAGGAAGAAGCTGGCTCAGCGTCTGCAGGAAGCAGAGGAGCATGTAGAAGCTGTGAATGCCAAATGCGCTTCCCTGGAGAAGACAAAGCAGAGGCTGCAGAATGAGGTGGAGGACCTCATGCTGGATGTGGAGAGATCAAATGCCGCCTGTGCAGCTCTGGATAAAAAGCAGAGGAACTTTGATAAGGTGGCCCAGCATGCTTCAACTTTATGATGTTTTATGTGGTATTCCTTTTCCTGGGACAGGCTAACAATGTTCTGTTTTGCAGGTCCTATCAGAGTGGAAACAAAAGTATGAGGAAACCCAGGCTGAACTTGAGGCCTCCCAGAAGGAGTCCCGTTCTCTCAGTGCTGAGCTGTTCAAGGTGAAGAATGCCTATGAGGAATCCCTGGATCAACTTGAAACACTCAAGAGAGAAAATAAGAACTTGCAGCGTGAGTCCTTGTGACCTTCATACCCCACATATCCCTGGCCACACCCTTCCATGTTGCCATCAGTCCAACCAGGTCTGCTTTGCCTGTTCATCCACAGAGGAGATTTCAGACCTCACAGAGCAGATCGCAGAGGGAGGAAAGCAAATTCATGAACTGGAGAAAATAAAGAAGCAAGTGGAACAAGAAAAATGTGACATCCAGGCTGCCTTAGAGGAAGCAGAGGTACACACTACTCTGTTGTAGAATAAATCAAATAACCGGTTGAAAGCACTCAGAATGGAGAGTGGTAACTGGAGCTGGACACATTATTATGGAGCTGGTCATAATTTGAATCCATACGACCTATATAAAGGGCAACTTGCCAATCTTTATCAAAAGCCTTAAAAATGTAAATACTCTGCCTGTTAATTCTCTTAGAATTCATCCCAACAAAATTATCTTTAAAATAAAAATGTTCAATTCAAGAACAAGGATAATCAACTTATAGATAAGCTAGGTGATGGAATTTTACAGTCATTGTTTGATTAATATAGAAAAACAATTATGACAGATAAAAATACTTTTTAAAAGCAAGACACAAACCTGCATATTCAACTTTGATTATATAAAAATATGTAAGAAAACAGACTAGAATAAAATGCAACATGAAAATAGCTATCTCTGAGCAGAGACACACAGATAGTTTTCTTGTTTTCATGAACATCCCCATGTACTACCTAATCAGAAAAACATATATAGTTTAAAACTGATACTTTCTACAATAGTATTTCACACACAAAAGCATTTGAATTTATAGATTGAGGGTTAATGTTACTTCACAAAGATTTAGTCACATAAATTTATTAGTGTGAAAATGAACATTTTTGTATCAGAAAGCATTTTTTATTACACAACTATCCTATACAATCTGGGCTGGCAAAATAGCTCAGTGGATTAAAGCATGGCCAGGGGTTCAATTCCCAGGCCTGCTGTGCCAGCCCCGCCCCCAGGGTGAGCTGAGACAGCAACTGAGGCTGGGTGTGGTGGCATGTGCCTGTAATCCCAGCTCTTGGGAGACTGTAAACAGGTGGATCACTAGAAGTCCAATCTCGTAGTGAGACCCTGGACATCCTGTAGACCCTGCCCTAAAATACAAAAAAAAAAAAAAAAAAAAAATTGTATAAACAAAAGAATAATTTTGCTAGCAGATTCCTGGAACTGTTACTTTGTAAAATTAGACAAGCAGATTAGTAAATTTGGCTCTCAAGGGAATAGACTCCAAATATTTGAGTTCTTTTCCATTACTAATTAGTTGTTGTTTTATAAGGCATCTCTTGAACATGAAGAAGGAAAAATTCTACGTATCCAGCTTGAATTGAACCAAGTCAAGTCTGAAGCTGATAGGAAAATTGCTGAAAAAGATGAGGAGATTGACCAGCTCAAGAGAAATCACATCAGAGTCGTGGAGACAATGCAGAGCACACTGGATGCTGAGATAAGGAGCAGGAATGATGCTCTACGAGTCAAGAAGAAGATGGAAGGAGACCTGAATGAAATGGAAATCCAGCTGAACCACGCCAACCGCTTGGCTGCAGAGAGCTTGCGGAACTATAGGAACACCCAAGGCATCCTCAAGGTAGATGGTCCTCAGCCTCTCAGATGAGGCAAGAGAGTCACTGCCCACATGCTTGACTATTCTTTTCTTCTTTTAACATACCACTCTATGTAGACAAAAATAAAAGCCTGGAATTTAAAACATAACATGATAGAAAGAGCAGAGCCTTTGGTACCAAACAGGCCTGCGGTTGAGTCTTGATTTTGTCACTTACGAGATGCTTGGTATTAGACAATTTATTTCATCTCTCAGAACTTCTGTTTCTTCTTTCACAAAGAACAAAATCTCCCACCACAGTTATTATGCAGATTAAATTAGAAAATAGATATGGAGTACTGAGAAGGCCACATAGAAAATGCTTCATAAATGATAAACATTAATGATTTGCCCATAAAAAATGAGTACTTAACAAAAGAAATAGAACAAGAACTCATGTTTTCCAATAATTCTCCATTACCCTAAGCAAGAGCCAAGACAATTCTGAAGATCATTCGAATGGCAGGCATGTCATTTCATGTTCCTAACTCCAGTATGCTCTTCCAGTTTGTCTACTAGAATGTGTTCTTCCTCTTCAGAATGTCTAAGACTTTTCTATAACTCAACAGGACACCCAGCTGCACCTAGATGATGCTCTCCAGGGCCAGGAGGACCTGAAAGAGCAGTTGGCAATTGTGGAACGCAGAGCCAACCTGCTGCAGGCTGAGGTGGAGGAGCTGCGGGCCACGCTGGAGCAGATGGAGAGGAGCAGGAAAATTATAGAGCAGGAGCTCCTGGATGCCAGTGAGCGTGTGCAGCTCCTCCACACTCAGGTGAGATGAGTGCTGCTATACTCAAAGTGATAAGTTGTGATAAGTTGGGTGTAATATGGATGGACCTCATATTTATAAACCTATGTACATAAACAAAAATGGAGGATTTGTTCTAAAAGAGGTATGTGCTCCTGTTCGTCCTTTTTGGATTTTCCCCTTTCTCTTTTTTTGGGGGGAGGGGGTGGTAGTAGGGATTGAACTCTGCGCTTATCAGGCATTTTTTGGATTTTCTACCAAAAAGTTTTTTTTTTTTTAAACATAAAAATGTTTGGCTCTTTAGGTTATTTTCACTGCCATGAGGTAGAATAAACTTGTTAAAGATACTTATGATCCCCAAAGTTCACAATGTTTCATGCATTGTTTCTTTTCAGGGGTCTTCAGCATTCAGTTTTGCTGTGTTCACTGTCACTCTGCCTTGCAGGACAGTTATCATTCCTGTCCAGGCAGTAAATGCTGTAGAGACCTCTAGCCATGGTAACACAAAAGAATGCACCCCTCATGCATTCCAAATACCTAGAGAGGGAGTTTTGCTTCCCTTTGAGAAACACTGGGTTAAAATTTTGAGAAAATATTTTCATAGGACAAATTCAGAACTTCTTAAAGGAATAAATGGTGAAAGCTCACAGACACTAGATTCCTGCTAATTAAGAAACCCCCATGCCAAGTATTCACAAAAAAGAGCCTATTCTTCCCTAACACATTATGCTCAACCTTTCAAGAACAAAATGATAGTTATATATGACTGAAATATAATTGAAAGAGCAAAACTTTATTGTCTACCAATAGGCTCTTAAACTCCAGAGTCCTCATTGCAAATCAAGTGCATTTTGGGTGGTAAAGTGTAGCAGACTTCCCAATCTTGCACATGACTTATATTTTGCACCGAAAAAATACTAACACTTAGTGAAATATAACATCAAGTACCTTGGATGACCCAACAATATAGCATTTGTAAAAATCCTAATAGGGCAAATTATAAATCTTGTAAATTTTCACCATTTTTAACAGAACACCAGCCTCATCAACACAAAGAAGAAACTGGAAAACGATGTCTCACAACTCCAGAGTGAAGTGGAAGAAGTAATTCAAGAATCACGCAATGCAGAAGAGAAGGCAAAGAAGGCCATCACTGATGTGAGCAGAGGGGAGTGCAGTGGTGGGTGAGCCTGAAGCCTGCTGTGCTCTCTCAGCCCCTAAAGACTCTGTTCTCTGCTCACCAGGCTGCCATGATGGCCGAAGAGCTGAAGAAGGAGCAGGACACCAGCGCCCACCTGGAGCGGATGAAGAAGAACCTGGAGCAGACGGTGAAGGACCTGCAGCACCGTCTGGATGAGGCTGAGCAGCTGGCACTGAAGGGCGGCAAGAAGCAGATCCAGAAGCTGGAAGCCAGGGTGGGTGTCTCAGTCTCCAAGCCTGGGAAAGGAAAAAGACTTACCACCCCTCCCCCTCTCCTCTCTTTCCATGGATTCCCTTCTTGTGCTAGAGTCAGAGCCATCCAACCTATACCTTAACAGTTCCTGAGCAAATTAATTATCCCCAAGACTGGGTATGGACCTTTCTTGATTGCAGGTACGTGAACTTGAAGGAGAGGTTGAAAATGAACAGAAACGCAATGCTGAGGCAGTTAAAGGGTTACGGAAACATGAGAGAAGAGTAAAAGAACTCACTTATCAGGTAACAGAAGCAGCTTTCTAGAATATCTAGACTTCCTACCCAGAAGAAAACTGAGCATTTCTGACACTTACAAATAGGCAAATCACAACTCCCTACACAAAAGACGTGAAAGACACGGTTGTTTATCACAAACTTATACTAAACTAGGAGGATTAGGGAAGCCTTTAGAAAGCACAATAGGGCTGGGGGTATAATTCAGTGGGAGAGCATATGATTAGTATGGGAGACGCCCTGGGCTCAATCCCCAGTGAAAGGAAGGGACAGAGGAAGGAAGAGAGGGACGGGAGTGTGGGAAAGAGAAAGAAGAAAGAAGGGAAAGTGGGAGAGAGAATAGGAAAGGGAGAAGGAAAGAGGCAGAAAGAGATGAAAGTCGCAAAAGAAAAAAATGAATGTAGGTATGAAGGCAGATAAATTGGATATTAATCTAGCTTTTTGAACTTGAGTACATTACTTAACACTCTAAGCTTTAGTTTATTCACCTATAAAAGAAGAATAAGAGCATTTACTTCCTAGGCCAGGGAGATAAGGATTATAGAAGATGCTTGTAATTGCCTACTACAGTGTTGGCACACAGCAGACATTCAGCAAGACTGACTATCACAACAATCATGAGCAAAGCCTCAGAGTTGGGCAGGCTTATCCTGGGGCCACCCGCTCAAATACCAAGTAGTTTTTTTTTACCACCCATAGTAGAGCTTTTGGGGGTTGGGTGAACTAATTTTTTTTTTCAAACTTTCAGACTGAGGAAGATCGCAAGAATGTTCTCAGGCTGCAGGACCTTGTGGATAAATTGCAGGCAAAGGTGAAATCATACAAAAGACAAGCTGAAGAGGCTGTGAGTACCATAAATCCCTTTCTTGAGATTGAAAATATGCTAAAAAGATGTGTTAATGAAAAAGGACAGTCAGAATCATACATTTTAGAGAGGTTTTTTTTTCCACAAATATGAATTTATACCCCTGCAGCCCAATTATAGAACAGGAGTTCAAAAAGATATACTTTTGGGCCAGCCCCTCCCCCAGGGCGGGCTGAGCTGACCCCGCCCACGCGCAAGAAAAGAGTCCGTGATGTGTAGCGAGACACTGTAATAAATAAAATTAAATTTAAAAAAAAGATACACTTTTATTATTAAGAAATTTATAAGACTGGGGAAAAAAATAAGTTCCAAGTAACCCACCTTACTAGATAGCTGCAAGGAATACAGTTGAAACTATAACGCCAGGATAAATATCCTTCTCCCTTCACATACACAAAATCAGGTATTCTCTAAAACTAAACATTAATCCTTTATCCCAGCTGATCCAGTCACTTGTGACCAGTGTCAGGAGCAGGGCTCTTCTCCCCACGTCTGTTGTAACCGTTCTCAGAACATGTTCAAAGAACTGGGCCTGTAGCTCAGTGATGGGGTATGTGCTTAACACGCATGGCGCCCTAGGCTCATTCCCTAGCACAGCACAGGTTTGGGAGGTTCACCAGCTATATTCCCTCCCTGCACACCTACTCTTCCAGACCTAAGTGGTAGGTACAATGGAGGCAGGCAGGAAGGAGAAGAAAGAAGAAAGGGAAAGGCACAAATAATAAAGAGTCAAACTAGTATTAACAGAGGTGTTCTTTCTTTCTAGCCTCACTTTTTCCCTTTCTCTACATAGGAGAAACAAAATATATGGCAAAACAATATTTAGTGGGATTTCAGCAAAGCTACAGATTGAGTTTACAATTACTAACTGAGCTCTAAAAGGGTTTTTTTCTCCATTCCATCTAAGACATGCATCAGGAGTGGATGTGTGGTTTTGACAAGAGGATGTCCCCTCCAATACAAAACTGTTTTCCCTTTTATCCTCTGAAGTGAAAACTGTAATTGAATTTCCAAATTCTATCCAGATTTGAAGCCTGTCACAGCCCACAGCACATGAGAAGGAAATATTTGACTGGAGGAAATAAAATCCTGTGTGGTGGCAGGTACACGGAAAACTGCAAAGTCTAATTCTGACACTCCTACCTCTCTTCCTAGGAGGAACAATCCAACGCTAATCTAGCGAAATTCCGCAAGCTCCAGCACGAGCTGGAGGAGGCTGAAGAACGGGCTGACATTGCGGAATCCCAGGTCAACAAGCTACGGGTGAAGAGCCGGGAGGTTCACACAAAAGTCAGTGCAGAGTAAACACACTTGCCCAGTGTTGCCAAGTGTCTGGAGAAGTGCACACAATGTGCCGGTCTTGGTCACTTGCTTTATCATGTTTATTTTTCTCTTAGTGTTAAATAAATAAAAACAAATTAACTAAGCAGATTTTCATTTTTTTCCCTGACAAGATATAACTTTCAAATACAGTTCCACTTATATATTATTTTAATGGATGGATGTTTGTTTGTTTGTTTTTTGTACTGGCATCAACTTTGGGACCTTACACTTTCCAGGCAGGTACTTATGCCACTGAGCTATTTCCTCAGCCCTTATTTTTAATGTTATATATGACCTCTTCCCAAATATCCTTTCCAGGTCTTGTTTGCATTAATTCTCTCTAGAGTTTCACAAATAATTGAGATAAATACTCTATTAGTGCTTCTCCAGACACCATCTAATTCATCTCCACTCCACAAACAGATGCTCGTATCAACTAGGTCCACTAGTTTTAAGTTCTGTAAGTTTCAAGCATCTGTGAATTTAACATTCCACAAAAACAGAAAGGCAATAAACAACAATAAAAAAAAGCTATATAATGTGTCATTTGATAAGTACCAGAGGGAAATCTAAAAGCAGATGAGGCCAGCTACTACATTTTAGAGAGTAATCAGGGAAGGCTTCTTTAACTTGAACTAGCATTTGATTAGAGACCTGAAGGAAGCAAGAGAATAATGTGTTAAACAAGTACATGAGGTCACAACATTTCCAGGCAGAGAGAATGGCAGAAAATCCAAAAGCCCTACAGCAGGTCTGAATGAGAATGTTACAAAGACAGGGAGAAGGCTGCATGGCTATGGGATAAGGAGCACGACCAAAAATTAGGAAACAAGAGCAAAATTAGAAGGTCAGGTCAAGTAGGACCCAATGGCTACTCTATAGCCTTACTTCTGCCTTTATTCAGTGAGGCAGAAAAATCAAAACCATAATCATAAAAAACACTAAAGTAAATATCACAGAAAATCACTGTGACCTTCGCTTCTACAAAGATTTCTCAGCTAGAGCAGCAAAAAAGCATGAACCATGAAGAAATTAGACTTCACCCAAATTTAAAGCTTCTGCTCTTTGAAAACTACTTTTAGAATGAAAAGACCGACGCCAGTGAAAAGATGATATTTGCACTTAATATCCCTCTCTTAGAGACTTGTATCCAGAATAAACAAACCTAAAAAGCCAATAAAAAAGAAAATCCAAAACTGTAAAATGCAAAGGGCTTAACCAAACATTGCACTAAAGAAGACATACAGAATTTCAAACAGACACAGACAGCTGAAAACCTGATCAGTGTCATGGATCATTAGGAAAACAACAAAACCCAGTAAAATACAACTACAAAACTATTACAATAACAAAAGGACTGAGTATTGGACCAGAGAAGAACTGGAACTCTCCTACCTGCTAATCATAATGTAAAACAGTACAGCCACTTGGGCAAACAGTTTGACAGCTTCTTGAAAAACCAAAAAATTATCCATATGATCCAGCCATTCTACTTCTAGTTAGTTATTCAAGAGAAATGAAAATATAAGTCCCAATTTGCACACAAATGTTCACAGAATATTTATTTCTAATGGTCAAAAACTAGAAAGAATTCAAATGTCTATCAACAGGTAAATGGATGAATAGACTATGGTATTACCATACAATATAATATTACTCATCAAAAAAGGAAATAAACAACATAAAAATAGGTAAATCAGCATAGTGACCGAGGTTCCATCCCTGGCACTACATGCTGCACTAGCCCCACCCCTGAGAATGCTGGGCGATCACCAAGACCTGGTATGGTGGTACACACCTGCAATCCCAGCTCCGGGGAGGCTGAAAACAGGAGGATCACTTGGAGTTCGAGCTCCATAGTAAGATCCTGTACCAAATTCATAAAAAGAGTAAATTTCAAGATAATTATACTCAAAGCAGCCAGATCCTCCCACTAAACTACTGTATAATTTTATATGTATAAAATTCTAGAGAATGAAAATGAATCTGTAGTGATCAAAAGCAAAGCAGTGGTTGCCTAGAGCTGCAAAGGGAAGGGTTGTGAGGGATGCAGAGGGACAGTGGGTGAGACTGCAAGTAGGAAATTTCTGAGGCTCATGAACTTGTTAATTATCTGAACTAAGAGAAGATGGCTTTGCAGGTGTACACGTCAAAACTTAACACTGTACAACTACATATGGACAATGTATTGTTACACCTTCACAAAGCCATGCAGAAATCACTGGGAGAAATACTACAATTACAACCCTTTTGCGAAATAGAGTACTGCATGCCAAGCTTTAAAGCCAGAACTAGAATTTCTGATTAAACCTAGTTATCAGTATATTGATATTTTACTAAGTCTTCCAACTCATGACCAGTCTGTTCTCCATTAACAGGTCTTCTCTCGTATATCAAAGAAATTTGCTTTATAGTTTTCCACATAGAGGTCCTGTATATATTTTATTAAATTGACAGCTAATTTTTTTTCTTTAATCATACATTTCTTCCTGTGATTGTGGAGCTGACTGGAAACTGCAACTTGAGAAACAATTATATGTCCCATGCGCCTACAAAAGGACCAAATTTCAAAATCCTAAGTGTAGTTCCTACTGAGCACGTGTTGCTTTCACGCTAGTGTGAAGTGAAACATTTCTAAGAAGGAATCATCACAGGTTAAAACTGTCTGTGGTTAATCTGTGAGAATTTTTTCAAAACATGTTTTTCTAAAAGAAGAAAAAAAAAAAAAAAACAGTGCTTGCAGATCGATGCCCCAATTTTATATGTAAGAATACAAGCATTCGTGGAGGAAAGGGTATAAAACAATGTAAACCAAGGCAGAGATTACCTCTATACTAAAATTGTAAATAGGTGTACAAATGTTAAAAGATTACAGTTAAATTGCAGTAATAAATTTAAGTGATATACTGCACAGCATCGTGAATATAGCTAATGGCAATGTATTATATTCTTGAAAAATGCTGGTGGTGGATATTAATATTCTCACCGAAAAACAGCTATGTAACATTCATTAACTGGTTAAACACTCCATTACAGATTTCAAAGCATTATGTACATGGTAAATACATCCAATTTTGTACATTTAAAAGATAATACATTTGAAAAAATTTTCTTTCGATATGATTAATTTTTCAATGGACTATATACATCTTTGAAAGATTTTAAAAGGCTTGTTCTTCTTAAAATAACTAAAAGTTAGCACCCTGTAAGAACATTTCACATCCACTTCTACTCAGAGATCTGGATGTAGCTGACCACAGAGAGGTAAAGAAGAGAGGGTCATTTGATGGATGAGACCATTAACACAGCTGCTAGGAGCCTCTGCCTTTCATCCAAGCTTTTGGTAAGGATTAACATTCCAGGGCTAACCCCCAGCAGCTGTCAGCAGCATACTTAAATTCTGCCTCCTGGCTGTGGCAGAGGCCGGGCACAGGTTGCACGTATCAGTGTCCCCAGGCACCTTCACTGCGGGCTTCAGTAGTCACATTTTCCTAAGCCGGAAACTGAGGAATCAGCTGTGGGCCGATCCTTAAACCTTACTTAAGCAAGGAATTTACCAGCTTGATGACTCCCACCCTGTCTCCCAGGGCAACCAAGATACTGCTTCTAGAGGCCAGGAGGAAAAACAAGGCCTGTGACCGAGAAAAATACCCTGCCTCGGGGAGCACACCCAAAACCCGGCTTTGCTTAGATTCCACTGGACTGAGCTTCCCAAGCAGGCAGATGATTTCCTCAGCTCTTCACAGGAACGATGGCCCCTGGCACTTTTGGGGAAACTGAGATGTGGAGCAATGGTAAGGCTCAAATTAGGAGAAACTGTGTGAAAAGCACTGTTAGGGAATATAAAGCTCTGGACAACAGGATCATCGTTGTCTCCACTATTCTGAAAAATACTCAATTCATTCAGATTTTAGTACCCAAACCTGACGTGCTATGACATACTGTATAGGAAAACACCATGTATATGAAAAATAATAACACGCCTATATACGCACTGAAAAACTTCAAATAGGATGGTGACTTAAGAAATTCCTAAAAATTTCCTTCTGGCCCTAAAAATTCTAAAAATTTCAGTCTTGCCCTGTGCGCCCTTTCTTCCTTCAGTTATTTTTATTTGTTCCAGTTGTTCTTATTTGTTGTTGTTGACTCATAGTGATCCACCTGTCTCAGCCTCCCCAGTGCTGGGATTACAGGCGTGGGCCACCACGCCCATTTCCAGGTTTTGGCACAGCGCACTGGGACTGGGGATCCCAGACAGGCGCTTAGACCCCCAGGCTGTCTCCCAGCAGATGCCCCTCTTTTAATGCCCACTAGGCCCAATTTCACACGCAGCCTGACATAAATCCACGCAGTTAATCTGTGAATAAAGGCCTCCCCCTGATCCCTAGCCCACCTTCCAATGCCTACTTACTGTCGGGATTTCAAGTTTGAGGCAGGACCGGCAACTTAGCGGTTTAGGAAGACCCTGTCTAAAATTAACAGAAAAACAAAAGCAAGACAAGTTGGGATATAGCAAAGACGCCCCAGAGCCGCAGGCCACTTCCTGCCTTGCCCGGCTCCCCCCCATCTGCTGAACTCTCGCGAGACCGCTATGACCCGGAAGTGATTTGTCCCTTTCTCTGAGCCAAGACCAAGGCGCTCAAGTGTTTCTAAGAGTTTTGAGCACTTACCTCTGTATTCCGACTGCATAATAAAGGCTTACTAAGCTTTTAATACTTGGAACAGTGCCTGCTTATGCAAAGCCGTTTGTTGAATAAAAAGCCAATATTCAGTGCAGTCCTTTTTGACAGAGTCAATCAATGTTGAGTAGAAAAAGAGCAAGTTAAACACCGCAAGACCACATTCGTTTGAGGAATCATTAAAAAGCTGATCTCAAAGAAGCAGGAAGAACAAGTCAGACGTGGTGGTGGATCATGTAATTCGCAGCTTGGAAGGCTGAAGCAGGAGGAGCTCAAGTTGGGACTTTAGCATAGGCGATTTGTATGTGAAAGAGTGTTTTTTGTTTTTGTTTTTGTTTTTTTAAGGGCAAATGGCTGGGAAGGCGCACAAGCCTAAGAAGAGATGGGAAAGGTTGGGCAGGGAGGAGAAGGGGAAAGGAGGAAGAAAGGGAGATGGGAAAGGGGAAGAGAGGGCAGTGGATAGGGGGGAGAGGAGGACACAGTGGTTCACAGAGCCAGAGCCTGGGAAGGTGACTGGGAGAGGAGGATGAGAAGAGAGGAGGATGAGAAGAGATGGTCAGTGGTACCAAATTACAACGAACAGGAGAAGTAGTTCTGTTGTGCTGCACAGTAGGACAAGCCTTGACAACAATAAGGTGTTATATGTTTCAAAATAGTTAGAAAAGAACATGTGGAATAGCCTCACCCCCCAAAAAAAAAAAATAAATAGCATGAGGAAGCTGATATTTCATTGTCCTGATTTGATCAGTATTCAGTGGTTAGCTGGATGTGGTCATGCATGCCTATAATCCCAACTATTTGTTCCCAACTATTTGTTCCCAACTACTTGAGAGGCTGAAGCAGGAGGATCACAAATCCTAGTGAAGCTTGGGCAACTCAGCAACTTAGCAAGACCTGTCTCTAAATAAAAATAAATTAAAAGGTCTGGGATGAAGCTCAATGTGAAGATTTTAGGTCTCATTTCCAATACTGCAAAAAAAAAAAAAAAAAAAAAAAAAAAAAAAAAAAAAAAAAAAAAAAAAAAAAAAAAAAAAAAAAAAAAAAAAAAAAAAAAAAAAAAAAAAAAAAAAAAAAAAAAAAAAAAAAAAAAACAGTTTCATGTATCAAATTAAAGTTATATGTAGTCAGTTATTAATACTTTATAATTATAATATATATAATTATAAAGTATTAATAAAGTAATTTCTTAAAATGAAAAGAGAGTAGGCAATAGAGCCACTATGCCACACAGAATAAGGAGGAATAAAATTGCCTTATTATAAACAACAGCTGACATTTAACACTCAGTTTTAAATGGCTGGGGTTGGAGCTCAGTATCAGCACATGCTTAGTTTGTGCAAGGCCCTGAGTTTGATCAGCAGTAATGAAAACATGATTTAATTTAATTCAACCCAAAGTTCAGATGTGAAGTTCTCAGGCTCTGCGCTGTCTCTCTGCACTTCGCTCCCAGTACCACTTCACCCTGACCCTGACCTTCTGTCCCTGGGCAGTCACACGACTGGGCCCTGGCTCTGGCTCCTCTGCCGGGAGCACTGCTCTGCTTTGACACTGTCACGGCTTACTCCTTCACTTCAGCAGTGTCACCTCCAATATTACCTCTTAGGAAAAATTTTCACTGATTGATCTATTTGGAACTGCACATCCACTATTTCTTTACCCTCTTGATTCTTTCCTTTGAAGCATTTATTACTAATTCGCATTCTATGTGTGTTTGCTTATTGTCTCCCCCCCATGTACACACACATTAGACTATAAGTTACAGGGGGGCAGAATGTGAAATCTTCCCAGCTCAGGGTTGGCCTGCCATAAATGTTTGATAAGTAAACAATTGAATGAGTGCAAACTCTCCCTATCTTGCTGAATTTCTGCTAGGTATGTACCACCACGTGCAGCTTTGTAACTACTGTGCCACAGCTTTGAGAGCAATTCCATGTACAAATTTCTTCATCATCCTAGCTTAGGGAGATCTCAAACTGATTCCATCAAGCTGTATCTTGAAGTCAGACTTAAGACAATCCATGATCAGCTGGTGGACTGCACCAGACAGCCACAGAAAAGACATAAAAGAACAACATAGATGGCATTGACTCATTGGCAGTAGTTAATGACTCCCTAGAAGTTCATGATTCCTAAAATTCAGGCTCTTCTGTTGATGTATTCTCAACTACTCTCCCCCTTTCCTGAGTTAGCATGTTGCTTCTGGACAGTACCGTGCCATGTATCATTCATTCACTCAATTGCCACAAGAAATTTATGAGTCAGGTATTATCCCCATTTTTAAGATAAGGAAACTGAAGTTTAGGCTAAGTAATGGCCCAAATTCACATAATGGGTCACATAACTTCACATAAATGGTCAAGTCAGAATCCCACTCACCCAACTTTTAATTCTCATGGTCTATTCTTAGTTACTACATTAATCTGCATATTTTTATAATATAAACACATATTTTGACTATATCCAGCAAAGGATTTGGGGGCTGCATTGCTTAAAACCCCAGAGGTATTATTAAAGGCAATTTGTTGTGTTTTTCTTAGTTCTAAGAAGGGTTAAAGCAGCCGGAATATCAAAACTTAGCTGATGGACAGAGTCAAATGGCCAAGGATCCTAACTCTCACAGGTGTGAGTCAAGGTTGTGAAGCCAGGCAAAAAAGTCTCCAGCTTACTGAACATGTCTAGCTGGTAGAATTTCTTCTCTAAACGGAATGTTTCCAGGCCAACCAAATAATCTCTCTATGTTGTTTTCAGAGAAGGATAGGCCAGGTCTGTGTGTAATTCTGAGCAGTGGTCACAATTCTGAGGGTATTAGCATCTTACAGTTCTTGCAAAGCCAGAAGCAGCTGTGTTGTGGTGAAAACACAAGTGAACTTGGAGTCCCAAGATGTTTGCTTCAGTTCACACTCTGCACTCAGTAGCTGGCTCACTTCACTGAGGCTGTTCCTCATCTGTAAAACTGTAAGAAGTTATCTCCCACATGCCATTTAATGAGGACCAATTTAAATAACAGCCTTGTTAACCCCCATCAACATTTAGCTTTTCAAAATTCAGGAGGTAAATGCCAGTGGTAAAGAAGGTTATGTGTTATATCTGAAAGTTCTGAACTTTCTCTCTTGATTTGAATAGAATGAAGAGGAGTCAGTTTCTAGCTTTAGCATGAATTGATCTGCCCAAACAGAACCTCAGTTTCTTATTGTATAAATTAGAAGTCAGACTACACGATAGGCAAATCTCACAGTTTCAGAATCTAATATTCTTATTCAAATCTTTTAGCTAACCAATTTAAATATGATTAGCATCATTCATTAATATACCTATGCTATGACTTTCAACGCAGAAATTTCTGCTGCTGGCTTGGATGCTTCCAGCTGCTCTTTGAAATTTCATCTGTTACATAAGCCCTTAGATAGCCTGGTTGTGAGGTGTAAGGCACAACCCAGCTATCAGCACAATTAATTGCCCTTTCTCCTCAGTAGCCTTCAAATAAATGACCTTGACTCTGCTTTTCCTCCAGACCTCTCTATCTGGACTTGCTCCTGACACCATCCCCCACCTCCGATCCCTATGGTGCCCTCAAAATCTACATTTCCTTGGAATGCATCTTGTGTTGTGACTGGTGATAAAATGCTCTCCCAGGAACTTGAGAAAAACTTTCTTCCTCCTCCCTAATCCTTCGCCTTCAAAGCTACCTCCCCCACCATCCTGCTGATGTTAATGTCACGATCAATTTCCTGACCGATCCAATGCCCTGTTCCTGTTCCCCTTTTCCTCACCTTCTCTGTATTATTCTTTTTATATCTTTTCTCTTAAATATATTGCCTCACTTGACCTCTTCTGACATTAATTAAATTATCTTTGCTTGAGAGTTGACAAAATGATTTTGTAATGAGATGGGAGAAAATCCTTATTTGCAGAACTTTAAATTCAGGTTTAAAAAGTGTGGTGGCACATGCCTAAAGTCCCAGCACTTAGGAGGCTGAGGCAGGAGGATAGCTGTGAGTTTGAGGCCAGCCTGGGCTACAAAGTGAGTTCAAAACTAGCCTAAACTACATAGTGAGACCCTGTTTCAAAAACAAAAATGAAAACAAAAAAGAGGAAAGAAAGGATTGGTAATAGTGTGATTTTGGAACTATACCCTATACTGGATAGATTGGCATGAAGACAAGACTCCCAACACAAAAAACCTTTTGGAGATGATGAACATATCCAACACCTGAATTGTGGGGATGATATCATGGGTGTATACATAAATCAAAACTCATGGAACTGTAAATGCTCATTTACATTAAGCATGTAAATGTCTCTGTATATCAGTTATACTGCAATACACCTGGAAAGAAAGAAAAATGAGGGAGGAGTGAGAGAGACAGGGACAGAGACAGAGAAACAGAGTGACAGAGACAGAGAGACAGAGACAGAGCAGCTCCCTCTCACCTAAAAAGGGCATATGTGAATAGAAATAGGTGTTTGCCAGACTTGTTTCTAAGGATGAAAGTAATCAGCACTTACCCATTTTCATTTTGCTGAGTAACTACAGGTAGGAACGCAGATCTGCCGTTGAGCTAGGTGGCTCCAGAGGAACAACTGAGTACCACTCATGAGAGGGAGACACCTAGGAAAAAGAAAATGAGCGTTGCCGTCAGTGTGGAAGGAAAAGGGACCTCGTGGATCGAGCAGGTCTGATGGGAGCTCCATAATTTGCTCTGAGGTCTCTTCTGCGTCTCACCTACAAAATCTTCAGGGAAGCCTGCATTCCACATGTATGGTTTTGACAGTGGTACATTAGTTGCTGAAGCTCATGTTAAAATTGGCAGAGATAAAAATTTACTGTTTGGCATGGTGACAGGCCGCAGGTAGATGACACAGGCAGGGGCTTATTTCATCCTTATACCAGTTTCATGACTTGGGCAGGAAGAGAATCATTTCTTATTTACACTGATGGAAAAAGACTTCAAACTAAGATGAGGGAGCAGCTTACCACACGTTAAATGGCAGAAGTAAGAGGTCATCTTAGTCTGTTTTCTGTTGATATCATAGAATTCCAAAGACTAGAAACTTCAGAAAGAAAAGAAGTTTGTTTAGCTTGTGATTCTGGTGATGGAGAAATCCAAGCAGCATGGCACCAGCATTTGGTAACGGACATCTGGCACTGACACAGCATGGCAGGTGACGTCATAGCAGGAGTTCACTCAAAACACAAGTAGCAGCATATGTAGGAGAGATCATAAGAAAGAAGCAAGAGGCAAGGAGGAGCCTGCCTCATTACTTTATAACAACCTACTCTCTTGTGAATAAATCCACTCCTGCGGGACTGAACTAACTCTGAGAGACCTGTATTCAGCCCTTCAGACAGTGGTTATGACCCAAGCACCATCCCAATTTACAAAAGTTCCACCATCTTTCAATTTTTTGAAGTTTGGATTCACATGAAACTTTGAGACATAAACTTTACCCTAACTAAAGTAATTGTGGTCCCAGCTGGGTCTTCTGAGTCAAAGAACAGATACTACTTTCCATTCTGGTACTTGCCCATATATGTATGTATATATACATTTTTTTTTAATTTTCCCCTCGTTTTCAGTTTTCATTTCCCCTTCCCGCATCCTCCACCTACAGCCTCCCTGTGAGAGTTCATTTTCCACAATGGTTTCAACTGTCACCTCCATATGGAGGTGTCTTAGTATCCTTCTGCAGTGCTGAGACACAACACCCAGCACCCCAAACTTATATGAGAAGGGGTTTGTTTTGCCTCATGGTTTGAAGAGACTTGAGTCCACAGTTGACCAGCTCCAAGACAGAACAACATATCAGAAGATCATGACAGAGGAGAAGCAGAGAGACGCGAAGTCAACCCTTCCAGCCCTAGTGGCCCACCTTTCCCAACCAGATCCAACCTCCCAGGAATATGTCAGCTGTTAGCACACATAATCCAATCATCTTTCTAAAGCCCCCATCTTTTGGCTCAAGAGTACTTCAGGGAATATCTAGATATACACCATAACAGGGGGAAACTCTCCAACTCACAAACCTTTAACCTTCGACTTATTTAAAATTTGACTTATATAGTTGGGTGTTCCCATGTTTGGTGCATACATATTTCTGAGTGTTAACTCTTCCTCCTGAATTTTTCTCCTAACCAGTATATTGTGGCCTTTATTTCATTTGATCATTATTGATTTGAAGTTGAGACTGTCTGAGAATAGGATTGCTACCCCTGCTTTTTTCTGAGGTGTAGTATTGTTTTCCATCCTTTGACTTTCAGCCTATGAATGTCTTTATGAGTTAAGTGTGTTTCTTATTTACAGCATATTGTTGGATTTTGTTCCTAATCCACTGTGCCAGTCTACCTGCCTGTAGGCTCTGTCTACCATCATTTCAGCTCAATAGGCTTTAAATCTAAATGTATCCAGCATGCCCTTCTGTGTCTTCTCTGAACTGGTGTCATCATCACAAATTTCCAGGCTTGAAAGAAATCAAGATTTTTTGATTTCTTCCCCTGCTTACAACCAAGCAGTAATCAAAGTTCTGTGGGTCCTGCCTTTTGGGTAATCTTCTGGTTCTCTTTCCTTTTAAATCACACATTCATCCCATTTTATCAAATTCTTTTGTTTTGCACCATGAATTTATAATCAAGCTAAGTGAATACGAATATATATTGGGTATATTTTAATATATTGATATAAAAATAATATATTGATATCATAGGTGTAGATATTCAGAAAAATGGACCTAGAGTTCAAAAAGAACTTAAAGTACACATTTTTAAAACATATTGTTTTTGTCATCTAAAAAAAGGTTGTTTTTTTCTTTTCTTTTCTTTTCTTGTGCCCAAATAGAATACTGTGAAAGAAAAACTATGATTCCACACAGTGCTCCTCTCCTCCTTTGATCCACAGGACAGATTCAGAGACACCAGGACACTGTCACTATGAAAGCCACCCTCTGGGGTTCTGAAGAATTTTAAACATTTATTTACAGGGTTTTTGTACATTAATTATGCCTCATGCTAAAAACAAAAAGAAAAAATACAAAGAAAGGGGGGAGATGTGAAGGAGAAGAAAAGGAAGAAAATCTGAGACTCCTTTTCCTAAAAAGGTGTTTGTGAGTTCAGAAAGGTGGTAGCCAAGCTTGCTTCTAAGGATCAAAGTGATCTTTACCAAAGGACTTTTATGTTGCTGGTAACCGGATGAGTAGGAACGCTGGGAACTCTGCCAAGCTTGACACCCTATCTGCACCACCAGGGGCATCTAGGGGTAAGTTCTAACTGCCTTGCTGCCTAACCCCTCCCCCCCCACAAGTCATGACAGCCTGAATAATCACCTCAGCAAGTTTTACACTGGGTTCCTCCTTCACAATTATATCCTGTCACCAGTTCTAGATTCATCTTCAAAACTGTTGTTTTTCAACTTGAAGAGCAAAATAAAAGATGGCTAATAGCAAAAGGAGGGTCAAAGCGTTTTGCAGATGGGAAGGGCATCTAGGGATGGAGGGAGGAGGAGAGAAGAAGAGAAATAAGGTTAAGATGTAATGTGTGTGTGTACCAACTCCCCGTGATGAACATAGTCATTGGGTATGACAGACATGTACTCATAAAATGACACTTTCACATATTTTTATGTATGTATTTCCTGCTCACAAATCACAAACGTTTCCCCTATGATCTGCAGTTAATACCCTGAATCCTCCAGCAGACACTGGAAATCCTATGCAAAGCAGACCAAGCCACATCTCCATTGTGTACCTCCTCCATACCAACCCCACCCCACCCAGTGCTGCACTGAAGCCAGGCTTAGCTGGTGGGTCTGCCTGAACCATGTCTCGGAAAGTTTTGTGTCCAAGTCATCATTCCTGATTCCCCAAACCATCTCTGCCTTTTTCCCCTTGCCTGTGCGAAAATCCACTACTTTGGGGCTGGAAATGTGGCTCTCTGGTAGAGCAAGAATTTCTAAGTGTAACACCAGCACTGGGGGTGACGAAGGAGGTCCCAGCTCTGTGAAGAAGGAATGGAGGTGTGTATGATGACACAAGCGTGTAATCACAGCACTCTGTGAGGCTGAGGCAGGTGGATCACCAGCTAACATCCAGCCTGGGCAAATGAGTGACTTACCAAGATTCTGTCTCAAAACTTAAAATTTAAGAAAAAGGCTGACAATGTAGCTACGCACAAAGGCTCTGGATGCAATACCCAGTACTGAGGAAGAAAAGAGGAAATGGTAGAGAAAAGAAGGGCAGAAACCCTGGATTTGGAACTGGGCATGTATTTTGGTGGTAGAGTACTTTCCAAGTGTATAGGTAAGTGGCTCTGGATTCAACTCCCAGTACTGCAGGAAAAGAAAAAGAAATTAGAAAATCCTGGATTTCCACATGGTATGAGGCCTTTTGAAAAATCACTTAACTGCCTTAGGCCACAGGTTTTTTCCATTTGGATAGCGGGAATAATAATGATATAAATTGTATAACTCCCTGTGGAACCCACTCATTTTTGGCATTGAGGAATGATTTATCTCTCATGTCTATACACTGTCACTTAGGATGGTGACCCTAGCTTCTCCATTTTTTCCTCCTTTAAGAAAGTGACCCTATCTCATATCATTATCCCTATCCCCAGCAGAGTTTCCTATATCATGTCTTGCTCAAACATAATATGCTTCTGGCCGGGAATAGTGGTGCATGCCTGTAATCCTAGCACTCAGGAGGCTGAGGCAAGAAGATCATTGTGAGCTCAAGATCAGCCTGCTACACAATGAGCTCAAGGCCATTCTGAACTACAAGGCAAGATGCTGTCTTAACAATAATAATAATAATAATAATAATAATAATAATAATATGCTTCCAAAATGAGAGGTGATAGACACAGGGGCTACATCCAAAGAAGGTTACAAATCACATTTCTACTAATAGCTAGTTACATTACCGAAACCCTCGGGAGCTCTGTTCCATTGACTGCAAAATGACAATGATATCAATGCCTACTTTATAAAGTGTTTATAAGGTTTCAGTGAGGCAATATAATAAAGCCTGGTACGTGGTGAATTGTGAAGTCTTAACTGGAACTGTTAAATGAAACCAAGAGTCTGATCCCATCCTTTTCTGCCTTATCACTTCAGGCCTCTTTCAACACAGATTCTACTATGAAATGTCTTGATTCATTAATTCATCCACTGAGCATCTGCTACATTCAAAACATGGACCTTGACTAAAAGCAGCTGTGTGTATGCCTAATAGCTCTTGGTTGCTTTCTTCTGAACCAAAACATTCTACAAAAGTGGTACCTTTTGATTTTTTTCTCTTGTTTTATAAACCAGAGAAAAAATAAAATGATATTCCAACATAAAATAACCTTGATAAAGTCCATGTCTTAAAATGAGTTATTCTGGAGTAGGGTGATAGCTCTGTGATAAAGCTCTTACTTAGCATGTGTGAGGTCCTGATTTCCAGAACCATAGTGAATTATTTCTAATTCTCTAATGAAAGCTTTATGAGATCCCTAATACTTTGATGCCTCTTTAACAGAAGAGAATAGAGTCTGTCATTTCCCCTATCACTACTTAACTATGGAACAATTTATTTCACTCTCTCTAAAATCAGAATAAAACCTACCTCAAAAAATACACTGTGGAAGTATTATTGCTGTAATCCTTCTCCCCATACTCATCTGACTCATGTGATCTGCCCTTCTGAAGTAGTCCATGTGAGCCTTTGCCCACGGAGAGACTCAACAGGGAATCTTTGATTCAGCAAGCACTGATAATCTATGCTCTAAACTCATTAGACTATACTGCTGAAAGTGGCTCTAACCTACATGTATATACAGATGATGTACAGCTGGCTCCTCATAGTTGGACATCACATTATATATATATTATATATATATGTGTGTGTGTGTGTGTGTGTGTGTGTGTGTGTGTGTGTGTGTGTGTGTGTCTGTGTGTATCTCCTGACCAACTATAGTCACAAAGACTGTGTTTTCATTAGGACCCTCTAGAACTTCACTCAGAACTTATTTATTCTCCTTTTAGCCTCATTTTAACTTTGTAATGTGTTTCTCAATCAACCACATATTTTAAAAAGTGAAATCTAGCTAGCAGAAGAAAAACCTACCACAGGAAAAAAAATTACTTCTGAAAAGCTGCCCACAAAAGTAAAGATATAAGAAGCTGAGAATGGTGATGCACACCTGCAGTCCCAGCTACTTGAAAGTCTGAGGCAGGAGGATCCCTTGAATCCAGATGTTAAAAACCATCAAGGTCAGCATAGTGAAAATAATGCTGAGTGTGGTGGCACCCCATAGCCTGTAATGCCAGCAATTAGGAGGCTGAGGCAGGAGGATCACTGCAAGTTTGAGACCAGCCTGGGCTACATAATAAGTTCAAAGCCAGCATGAACTATGTAGTGAAACTCTGTCTCAAAACAAAACAAAAAAACTTACAAGTAAACAGAAAAAGAAGGAACAATAAATACAGAGCAAAACTTCACTAGGGACCTAATATCTAAAATAACCTTGCATTATCACTCAGAATTATCAAGACAAAGTTAAATTCTACCATAGATACTAGATTAAGTGAAGCAAGATAACATCTAATATTGTGTTGGAGGATGAATCTATTCCTTCTACAATACATTTTTCTAAACAAATTAGTAAGACTGGCTATGTCAACTGTTAGTTTTAAATTTTCCAGACGTTTCTGAGAGGAGGAACACAACTTAACGTATTGGTGCTAGGTGAATGCCCGTGCTATTGGTCTCCCATTGCTTGACACCCAATCTTGCTATTCCGCCCTTGACTGACCTTCTTAGCACACTCTACCCCAGTTCCACTCAGCCCCTAGAACTCTCTAAGTCTCAAAGATCTGTGTCCAACGTCAAAATCCCTATGCAGCTGACTTGGCCTTCTGCAGCCTCCGCCGGTCATTTATCCAAGTAATTTAACAAGAGTGAGAGATCAGTACTACGACACATTTACATCTCCTGAGTAAACGGTGATCCCCCAAATATAGCCAAGTGAGAGTGCTGGGCTGGCAGATTTGGAAGTATAAAGAGAACTGGGGCCCACACTCCTGAAGTTGCGTGGACTGCAGCATCTACAGGTAAGTGCTCACAGATGCCTTCTTTTTTTTTTTTTTCCTCCAGGTAGCTGTGATTAACCTGATATGGGTACCAGGCAAGAAGGAAAGGCAAGACAGGAGCCTTTACTACAGACATACAGTATGTGACATCCTATCTTAAAGGAACATTGGAGATCACATAGCAAGGCAAGATGTTTGCCTTTCAGGAAGATTTTTATGGAGGTCAAATGACATTACTTAAGAAAGTCCTTAAGTAATTAGAGGATAAAAATTCCCCCCAAGAACAGAACTGAATACGATGTATAATTTTCCCACTCCCTTATTTTTCTGTTTCAGTGTTTTTCCATTCAGTTAGACAATTAAAATGTTATTAAGGGCTGGTTTTCAGGTTCATCTGCCATGGACTGTCACTTGGGACCAGGTCACATTTGACAGTGCAGTAGCATCCATCAGACTAATGCCAACTTTGGAGATCTGTGTTGCTTTGGTTTCTGGCCACCATCTCCATAAGAGACAGACTCACAGGGCTGACAGGAAACGTGGAGATGTTTTAGTCTGTCTTATTTTACAGAAGTAAATGAAGACCCAAAGAAATCACTATAGCTACTGAACAGAATCGGTATTGGGCATTTGAGACATTGCCTCTGAGCATTACCTCTTTTGAGCTAAGAATTCAGCATGTAATAGGTAATAGATTAATTTTTTGAAAAATCTGGGTGGATTTCAGGATAAAGCAAAAGGTAATGAAAGATATGAAAAGAGAGGGAAGGAGGCAACCAGAAAAATAAACACTGAACTGTCTGTTCCCACCAAATGAGATTTCATGACATGTTTCCTTAGACAGTAAACTTGTTTACTGTAAAATTGTTGACTGCACTGCGAGGAAGTTTGTATAAATTAAATTTGATGTTGCAAAATAGTTCAGACACTCATGGCTTCCTGAGATACTCAAGCGCTAGATGAACTCTAGTCTTGGATGAGTTTTAAGCCATTCCACTTTCATTTCCTTCAGGAATGTTTAGGGGTATGTAAGAGCTTCCTTCCTAGACCTCTTAAAGAAGCCTTTGTTCCCGATTCACTATCTTCCTCCTGAAAGCAAGAACCTGTCCTCCAGCTTCTAAGTCAATGGCTGGATGGATATCCTTTCCTGCTTTCTTTGTTTTCTGACTGTCATATCCCTGTAGTCCACTAGAAGTTCCCATTATACTTTGTTTAAACTCTTAAGAAAATTTGTCTTATCCTTTTTTATTCAAAATTTGGTATGAGTATTTCTTTTAACCATTTTTTAATGTGTGTAGAACAGATACTGTATTTTTCCTCAGACCTCTAAAGCCCTGAAATGATAGTTTTTACACACAGAAAGTTTTTTAAATGAGTAATATAGTTAGTCAATTTTGTAAAGGATGATGAGTTAACTAAAAGTAAAAAAGCAGGATATAGCATGTATT
The DNA here is from genome assembly GCA_004027165.1 of Ctenomys sociabilis. NCBI lineage: Eukaryota > Metazoa > Chordata > Mammalia > Rodentia > Ctenomyidae > Ctenomys > Ctenomys sociabilis. Next base: position 40,363 of record PVKA01017114.1, read on the forward strand.
TTCAACCTACACCATCCACTGTGTAGCTATATAAATACAAATGAGCTAGAATGGACACAATGCTTACCTTTATTTAAAGTCTTTGTAGCTCATGTTGTTTCTATTTGTTTGCTTTGATTTCTTGAATCATCTCTAAGAAGACATCACAATCCTGAAAGATTCTGACTTGCACTTTGGGGAACCAAAAAGGTAAGAGCTGTACCCAGCTGGACCATGATTGCAGTAATTGAAATTAGGCAACATTATTCTGTATATTGTCATGTCACATTCATAAGAAGCTGAAAACAATGAATTTTAGACCAATTACTAAAGTATTCTAAAAGGCAGATTACAAAAACAAATTCAGCTTTTAACAAACAAAAAAATAGTCTCCCAAATTTCCTTATACAAAATGTATAAAAGGCAGTACTGAGACTCCACATGTAAATTCATGTCAGTCTACATGGTGGTCCCACAACATGGTGTTGATAGAGTTAAGAGTCAGCTTTCACACACTGAGAAACTTAGCTTTTCCTTGAGCAGAATTTGCACCCTGAAATTATGCACCTGCACCATTGCACACAGGTAATGCCAGAAGAAGGGTGGATGGTTCAAACTTTTGCCCAATGTGGCAATAAAATATTTTCTTCCAGAAAATTGTGTTTATTAGAAGTCTTGTGGAGAATAGGACCAAGGAAACCAAAGTGCAATTGAGCCACGATCACACTGTTGCTGATAAGACACGGCGAAGAGGGATGAAGATCAAAGGCAGCATCATGTGAGCAAACAGAAAGAAGTGCTTTCAGAGAAGACGATGGAGCTTAGATAGGTGGGAGCAACCATCTAATTTACAAGGCCTTGGAGACAGGAACAGAAGAGGTGGCTGAAGGGGCATAGCTACAGAGTGAGAGTGAGTCACACACATGGAATGGAGAAGATGGCAATTAGGGGAGTTTCTGAGGGCATAGCCCATGAGCCACTGTGCACCACGTGCAAGAGAGTGGAGTAAGATCTTACAAAGTGATGTCTGTCAACCAAGAACAAATGGTTTTACCCTTGAGTCCCAACACATTTTCATGAATACAGGGAGAGGATTTAACTTAGCAACCGCATGCACAGAGAGTTTGAGGGGCTTTTCTGGACAGTGAATGGGGAGTCAGAAGAGTGACATGGCTGTTAGCAGGCAGTCACCACCTCCATCACTGCACCTAGGTCAAGAGAGGTGAGGCACATTCTGATGGAGGGGAACATCTGACTTGAACACTATACTCTAAGAGATTAACGGGAGTCAACGAAGGGTACAGTGGCAAAGACAGTAGAGGGGAACCAGAAGCACACCATGAAAGAAGCAGGTGAACATAGAAATAGGGTAAAGATAAGGCTGAGTGTAATGGTGCATGCCTGCAATCCCAGCACTCACAAGGCTGAGGTAGGAGGATTGTTATGAGTTCAAGGTCAGTCTAGGCTACAAAGTAAGTTTAAGGCCAAGGCCTTAAAAAACTACATAGCAAGACCCTGCCTTGCTATGTATAAATAACTAAATAAATATTTTTAAAAGCTAGGATGAGTACAGGAGAGCCAACAAACAGTATAGAGCTCTTTTGTAGGAAGACTTGAACTAGTGTTGTGACCAAAAGCTTGACTGAGGATGGGCCATCCTTAAGTTATAGAAAGCCAGTTTTTAATTTAGAACAAGAAAGAAACTTTGGTCACTCAAACTTGCCCAAAACTGAAAGATCTGCACTCAAAGTTGTCGCACTAAGCTGGATAACACTTGTGCAAAAACATTGCTGAGACAACCCAAGTGTCACCTAGGTAGTCCAACTAAGAAATAGAGGCTTCTGAGTCATAGTTAAAGTAGAATAGCTGGGAAGAGAAAAAATATGTACCTGAAAACTAGATGCAATTTGAAACCTGGATGGAAAGTCTACTTTTTCTAGGAAGACTAAACATGTAGCTCAAACATCAGTTATTGTACCCTTTCCCCAATGCTAAGCTTTATTCTTTTCTTGCTATCACAAATTTTGCAATATATATTGAACATCAGTACTGTTAATTCATCTAATAATTTTATTCATACTGACTCAAGTTTGTCTGATTTTACAAAGAGAATGTTTTGTTCTTACTGTGAAGATGTAGACCAGCCACATCATCATCAGATGAGAAATTTATTGTGTTCTAAGCCTAATCCCCACCCCAGACCTATGGGAGATTACCAGTTGGATTCACACGCACATTAAAATTTGAGAAGTAGTGCTTTAAATCACTGGCATAAGTGAATGCGATGCACTATCTAAGAGGGTTACTCTTCATAACACAGGGGTTATATATGAGGTCAAAACTATTTTATAATCATACTCAACTGTTATTTGTGTTTCACTATGTGGAAGATAAACTTGCTAATGCCTTATTTACAAATCAAAGCTCAGCACCAAAATGTTCTCCTCATGGTATTTACTACATTGCCATAAACTCACACTAAAAGCTTTGTTTAAATTTAAAAAGCTAGTTTCCTTTCAGAATGACTTACAAATTTTAGCAGTTAAGAATTGTTAATCTTATCAAATCTCAGTTCTTCAGTGCACATCTTTTTACTGTTTTCTTCAATGGAACAGGAAGTCCACCATAGCTTTATGGTTGTCTCAAGAAAAAGTAGATGTGTGATGACATGAGTTGCCAACTCAACTAGTCCACTTGTTTTCGTGAACTTGCTACTTGGCAGACCAACTAGTAGACTAACTCTGGTTATTCGGACTGGGATATCTAGCAGGCACATTCTCAAAAAGATGCAGAGCATGCCTGTCATTTTGAGGCAAAAAATGATAATAATTTATTATTATTTTTAATAATAAATTTGAGATTTGAAACTTCAAAAACAAAATTGGAATGTAGGAAAATATATATCTACTATTATTGGCTTGACACCTGCCTCATATCTACTGAACTTTCTAATTATATCACGGTGGTGATGTTAGTGATTGGGAGTTTTTATATAGTACAATGAAATGTGTCCACATACAGAAGTTCTGTGTAGCCAGTATTTTCCCAAGTGACTCATGAACAACAGGCATAGGTAGAAAAAAGGATCCACTCAAAGTGCAAGATGGACAGCAGATCACAATGTGTCAGGGTAATACTTGGTGCTTGGTGGTATGTTTTCTATTTTTAGCGATTACATTCCTCAAGAGCAATTGGTACATGCATGTAACACATCTTAATTTTCTTTTCTATCCCCTCCTCCCCTTCCTCCTCTACTCCCCTAATATATTTTCTAAAATTCTGTATTGCAAATAGCCTTCAAGAATCTAGTTTTGATATAGTATCCAAGAAAATAATTGCAATTATCTGAAAAGATTTTTTTTTTTTTTTGTATTTTAAGAAGGGGTCTACAGGGTGTTCAGGGTCCCACTACTAGATTGGACTCATAGTGATCCACTATTTACAGCCTCCCAAGAGTTGGGATTATAAGTGCGTGCCACCACACCCAGTCTCAATTGCCTTCTCAGCCTGCCCTGGGGGCAGGACCAGCGCTGGTTCAGGGATCAGGGATCAAATCCCCTGCCCCTGCCCCTGCTTGAATGGAAAGATTATTAAAATATTCTTTCCTTTCTCAAGTTACATTACTGTGTGTAGGTGGATGTTTTTATATTTACTTTAAACAATGAAATATATAAACTATAATAATAATCTGCAAAGCAGGAAATGAGACTCCAACTGTCTTCTATTAAGCAGACATTAAATATTAAAAAAAGAAAAAAAATTTACGAAAATGAAAAACAGTGCTGGGGGCTGGGGAGGTGGCTCAGTGGAATAAATGCTTCCCTGGCAAGCACAAGGGCCTGAGTTCAGTCCCTGGTTCTCAAAAAAAAAGCAACCAACCAACAAACAAAAAAGTGCTATATATTTCTCAACGATTTTTTGGTTTGAAAATACTATTTTCCTGTGACTTCTGAGAAGATTGAAACTGGGCTTGTTCTCTTAGAATACATATACAAAAGTAAAATTATGTAATATTGAGAAAGATCTCTAGTGGTAGACTACAAGTTGAAGCATTCTTTTAGAAGATAAAAAAAATTAAAGCCATTAAATTAATTTTGGACAAAATATAGTATAGCATATTTTTAAAAATATCATTTTCATAAAAATATGTTATTTATGTTACCATGTAAGAGATTAACATGATAATAAAACTATAAAATATCTTCAATTTTAATTTTTCACATATTGATAGATATGATTTACATGAAATCTGGGTTCTTGGTAATTTAATGTTAATATGTGAAGAGCTCCTGAGACCACCAAATTTGAAATCATTACATATAAGCTACTATCTTTACAGATGTGTAAGGAAAAAAATGATGAATTTTTTTCGTTCTCCAGGTAATGACAAAGTTTAAACCAGAATGGCCCTTGCAGGCCGGGGGCCCTCTAGTGGGTGCTGTACTAAATTCTAGCCTATTACCGAGAAACTTAACTATAAGTACACAGACAGTTCAAGAAAAGCACTGCATATCAAAAGAAATCACCAACAGGGTAAAAAGAAAACTCATGAGTTGGGAAAAAAAATTACAGCCCACTGCCCCCCAAAGGACTGCTATCCGGAACATATAAAGAATTTTTAAAAATCAAGCCTCCCAAATTTAAAGACCCAATCCCAAAATGGGCATCTGAGATAAATACCCACTATATTTCTCAGATTAAGAAACGCAAAGGGCACGTAACTACGTGGAAAAAATGTTCTACATCATCGATCATTCAAGAAATGCAAATTAAAACAGCACTGAGATTCCATCAAGAAGTCAACCAATAACAAATGCTGGAGGGCCTGTGGGAAAGAAAAAACACTTCTCCACCGTTTGTAGGAGTGTGGACTGGTACTGCCATTATGGAAATCAGTGTGGAGATTCCTCAAAACACTAAGATTAGAGATCTCATTCTACCCAAGTGTTTCCCTCCTGGGTATTATTCCAGAAGAACTGCAAACATCCTCCACAGCGACATATGTGCACCCATGTTCACAGCAGCAATTTGTCTTAGCTAAATCTTGGAAACAAATGAAGTGCCCATCAGCCGAGGAATGGATTAAAAAAGATGTGGTATTTTGTCACAGTGGAGTACTTCTCAGCTATAAAAAGATAAACTAGAGAGTTTTATAGGTAAATGGATGCAACTAGAAAACATACTGGTAAAGGAAATAAATCGGACCCACATATGCAAACATCATGTTATCTTACTAGTTTAAGAATCCAAAACAGTAAATAAAATCTGAATGGTACAATATATTACACGAAAGGGAAAGAATTTGTTCAAAGGGAAGGAATAATGAAGATGAAGAAAAGGACAAAAGAAAGAAAAGAGAAAAATATACTTACATATATATATATACAGGATAGCTTGGATAATTGTACTGCTGATTTCTGCTAGTCTACTAAAAACAGCAGTTATGCTTATTTTTTTCCTTTTATTTTTTATAACTTTTATAAACTAATTTTGCATGCTTATAATATCTGGTAATCTGAATTTATATCTGGTAATCTGAACAACTAATTTGAAGGTAACATTGTACAACATTGTCGAATTCCAATTTTGTTTGTTTAGTAAGATTCTATATCCTTTCTAGTATTCTTTTTTTCTATTAGTTTGTATTCTCTTCAAAAATAGAAAGAAAGAAAGAAAGAAAGAAAGAAAGAAAGAAAGAAAGAAAGAAAGAAAGAAAGAAAGAAAGAAAGAAAGAAAGAAAGAAGGTTGGCTGAAGTAATGCCACACAATCTGAATAAGGCTCAGGGTGAAGTGGGTACTAGAGAATCCTAGGAAGGGTTACTTGAACAGTAGCCAGTTATCAGTGGAAAACAATTTTATACAGGCTAAGCAGGAGAGAGAAAGCTATAACATGCTCAACTTTCACATTTTAAAAAGAGAATATAAGAGATTTTATTTAAACATGCTGATTATTTTACACTCTTACATAACAGATATGTAAGAGTGTGTGTGTATGTGTGCGTGTACAATTTAATGTGTTTCAGTTAGAGACCATGGGTGGACAAAGAAAAGAGGAGAGAAGCCGGGCAAGGTGGCATATGCCTGTAATCCCAGCACTCGGGAGGCTGAGGCAGGAGGATTGCTGTGAGTTCGAGACCAGCCTGAGCTACAAAGTGAGCTTAAGGCCAGCCTGAACTGCATAGTGAGACCCTGTCTCAAAAAGACAAAAAAAAAAAAAAAAAAAAAAAAAAAAAAAAAAAAAAAAAAAAA